>CAUYPK010045987.1:0-42957 GCA_963574355.1 Loris lydekkerianus
TGATTACCATTTGCCTGAAATATGGATGACCATCCTTTTACCCTGTATTTGTCTTTTAAATTAAGATGTGACTCTTGTATGCAACAAATATCTGGCCTGAGTTTTTGTATCCCATCAGCTAACCTATGCCTTGTTAGAGGACAGTTTAAGCCATTCACATTAATGGAGAAAATTGATAAGTCCGGTGAAATTTTGGGTATCAAGTTTTTCAAAGGTCCAGTGGACATTTTTAATCCTTTTGCCAGTGTGGAAGTTGGAGTTTGATCCGAAGTTCCTGAGTGAGTTTACTTTTGTGGTATAGGATTGGGTTGGTCATTATGGAGAATAGGTCTGAGAATATCCTGAAGAGCTGGTTTACTTATGGCAAATTTCTTCAACATATGAATGTCATTAAAGTATTCAATTTCTCCATCATAAATGAAACTCAGTTTAGCTGGATACAAGATCCTGGGTTGAAAGTTATCTTGCTTTAGGAGATTAAAACTCGATGACCACCCACTTCTGGCTTGAAAAGTTTCAGCAGAGAGATCTGCAGTCATTCTAATATTCTTCCCTTTGTACATAATGGTTTTCTTTCACCTGCCAGCTTTGAGAATTTTCTCCTTCATATTAACTTTAGTGAAGCTAGTTATGATATGCCTGGGGGATGACTTTTTGGGGTTGAATGATGCTGGGGTTCTGAAGCTGTCTGCTATCTGAATTTCAGAATCTCTAGGCATGTCTGGAAAATTCTCTTTCAAAATTTCATGCAGAAGGGCCTCTGTGCCCATCGAGGCCACTTCATCGGTTTCAGGAATTCCAATTATTCGTATATTGGCCTTCTTCGAATTATCCCAGAGCTCTCTGAGAGAATGATCCATTTTTGCTCTCCATTTCTCTTCCTCTTTGAAAGTTTGGGAGCATTCAAAAGCTTTATCTTCAATGTCAGAAATCCTTTCTTCTGCTTGCTCCATCCTGTTGCTGAGGGATTCTATTGTATTTTTCATATCTTTGAGGGCTGCGAATTCTTGCTTCAGTGTGTCTAAGTCTTTGGTGGTTTTGTCTTTAAATTCATTAAGTTCTTGAGACAACTTTTGAATTTCTCCTCGAATTCCTAATTCCACTTTATTAATCTTGTCTGCAATCCAAATTCTGAATTCGATTTCTAACATCTCAGCCAGTTGTTTGTGAATTGGATCTTCAATTACATCTGCCATATTTTTCCTTGGGGGGGGTTGATCCATTCTGGTTATTCATGTTACCAGAGTTTTTCCACTGATTCCACCCCATGGTTGTTTTACTCCCTTTGATTTTTCCCCTGGGACTTTGTCGAGGGCCCGTACAGTGTTGTGGCCTGAGAAACTGAGGCCCTGTCTGGTGTGGTGGGGCTAAGTGGTTCTGTCTTATTTTCAGCTGGTTTCTGTTCAACCCTAGTGTAACATTTTCTATGGGTTGAAATCTCAGCTGTGGGGAAAAACCAGCAATTAAGTCACCCCAAAAACCTGATTTTATTTACAACAACATTTTTGTCTCTCTTTAAAAGACAAAGGATAATAAATGTTGAACACTATAATTCATCAAAGACAAACAACTTGAAATCTTGTCCCCTTATTTCCAGATGTGCCAGGTCCTGTTGGAGTACCATTCCTAGCTCACAACCTAACCAATGACTCCTGCAAACTGACATGGTTTTCGCCAGAAGATGATGGAGGCTCTCCAATCACCAACTATGTTATTGAAAAGCGGGAATCTGACCGCAGAGCATGGACCCCAGTATCATACACAGTTACTCGACAAAATGCTACTGTCCAGGGTCTCATTCAAGGAAAAGCCTACTTTTTCCGAATTGCAGCTGAAAACAGTATCGGCATGGGCCCATTTACTGAGACATCAGAAGCACTTGTTATCAGAGATCCAATAAGTAAGTATAATTTGAAACAATTTTATGCTTAATCACTTCTTCACTCATTTAATAAAGACTATTGTGACAAAATGTGTGCATACATGCCATACATTTCATTCATTTGACAAGTAGTTTAGATAATTACTGCACATATGATTTCAGAGAATTTGAACAGTGATTGTGAAAGAGATTTTAAGAATACATATGATTCATCAAATTCCTTCCACATATGCTATGCTGATTTTTTAAATTTCCCATCTACGTAGAAACTTATATTTTCCTACCTTTAAAACTACTAGCTCTGGAGACATCTCCTAAATTATTTAGCCTCAGTGAAATTTTCTTTCCTCATATGTCAAATGAAGAAATTAGATTGTGTTGGCTCCTTTTTAACTCTAATAATTCTTTGATTAATGTAATGTTTAAATGCAATCTAATAATTCTGTGATTAATTTTTTGTTTAAATGTAATCCCAAGAAAGGAGAACTCACTATAGTCTGTATTCTTAATGTGACACTTTTTTCACTATAATCCCATATTTGCAGCTGTACCAGAGCGTCCTGAAGACCTGGAAGTCAAGGAAGTGACTAAAGATTCTGTATCTTTGACTTGGAATCCTCCTAAGTATGATGGTGGATCCGAAATTATTAACTATGTCCTAGAAAGCCGGCTCATTGGAACTGAAAAGTTCCACAAAGTTACAAAGGACAACTTGCTTAGCAGAAAATACACTGTTAAAGGCTTAAAAGAAGGTGATACATATGAATACCGTGTCAGTGCTGTCAACATTGTTGGACAAGGCAAACCATCATTTTGCACCAAGCCAATCACTTGCAAGGATGAGCTGGGTATGTGTTCACTACAGTTTATAATTTGAAAACTTGTCCATTCATTATAAGACATCAGTAAAAATGATTTGCCTTTATAATTATACATTTTAGCTCCCCCAACACTTGACCTGGACTTCAGAGATAAGCTCACAGTTCGAGTTGGCGAAGCTTTTGCTCTGACTGGCCGTTACTCAGGCAAACCAAAGCCTAAGGTTTCCTGGTTCAAAGATGAAGCTGATGTACTAGAAGATGATCGCACTCACATAAAGACTACTCCGACAACACTTGCTCTAGAGAAGATCAAGGCCAAACGTTCAGATTCTGGCAAATATTGTGTGGTTGTGGAGAATAGCACAGGCTCTAGGAAAGGTTTATGTCAAGTTAATGTCGTTGGTGAGTATTATTTAGCAAGAAGAATATACCTTCTGTTCTTTTAAAAGAAGAAGTGGAAATAACATTTTGTGCCATGATATTCTTTTTGCAGACCGTCCTGGACCACCAGTAGGACCAGTTATTTTTGATGAAGTGACCAAAGAGTACATGGTTATCTCCTGGAAGCCCCCTCTGGATGATGGAGGCAGTGAAATTACCAACTACATTATTGAGAAGAAGGAGTTGGGTAAAGACATTTGGATGCCTGTGACATCTGCGAGTCCTAAGACAACGTGCAAAGTTCCTAAACTGCTTGAAGGAAAAGATTATATTTTCCGGATATATGCTGAAAATCTGTATGGAATAAGTGACCCTCTGGTGTCTGATTCAATGAAAGCCAAAGATCGTTTCAGTATGCATTATGTTCTTTTTTAGTGATTTAATGTTTCATATAGTTAATGGGAAGAATTATATTTCTAACACATTTTACTAACATTTGTCATAGGGGTTCCTGATGCACCTGATCAACCAATTGTTATGGAAGTTACCAAAGACTCTGCATTAGTGACCTGGAACAAGCCACATGACGGTGGAAAGCCCATCACTAACTACATCCTAGAAAAGAGAGAAACTATGTCCAAACGATGGGCTAGAGTTACTAAAGACCCTATCCATCCATACACTAAATTTAGGGTTCCTGATCTTCTAGAAGGATGTCAGTATGAATTCCGGGTTTCTGCAGAAAATGAAATTGGGATTGGAGATCCAAGTCCACCATCGAAACCAGTCTTTGCTAAAGATCCAATTGGTATAATATTGACACATTCAGTCAGTTTTCATATTATTCAACTTGTTTTTCAGCTTATATTCTAATTCCTGTTTTTCCTTTTACTATGTAGCTAAACCAAGCCCACCTATTAATCCTGAAGCAGTAGATACAACATGTAATTCAGTTGATCTAACTTGGCAGCCACCACGTCATGATGGTGGGAGCAAGACTCTGGGTTATATTGTTGAGTACCAGAAAGTTGGAGATGAAGACTGGAAAAGAGCCAATCATACTCCTGAGTCATGTCCTGACATTAAATATAAAGTTACTGGTCTCCGGGATGGTCAAAGCTATAAGTTCAGAGTGCGAGCAGTCAATGAGGCTGGAGAATCAGAGCCAGCTTATGTTCCAGAGCCAGTCCTAGTAAAAGACAGACTTGGTGAGTAAAATGTTCTCACCTACATTTGCAAGGAAAACAGGGGTCTGATTGTATATACTTAACTGTAATATGTATTTGTGAATCAAATCTGAATGTACTGTTCTCTTCATTCTAGAACCCCCTGAGTTGATTCTTGATGCCAACATGGCAAGAGAACAATACATTAAAGTTGGTGATACTCTAAGGCTTAGTGCCGTCATCAAAGGAGTGCCATTCCCAAAAGTAACTTGGAAAAAAGAAGACAGGGAGGCTCCAACTAAAGCAAGAATTGACATCACTCCAGTTGGCAGCAAGCTTGAAATTCGCAATGCTGCCCATGAGGATGGTGGTATCTATTCCTTAACAGTGGATAATCCAGCTGGTTCAAAAACTGTCTCAGTAAAAGTATTTGTATTAGGTAAGAATTTTAATACTTGTACCATTAAAAATAAATTTCTATACATTTTGAGCTCTTGTCTGATTAAATTGCTTATTTAACTATTATTTAACACTTTTCAGACAAACCTGGGCCACCTAGAGATTTGGAAGTGAGTGAAATTAGAAAAGATTCTTGTTACCTGACTTGGAATGAGCCATTGGATGATGGTGGGTCTGTTATTACAAACTATGTAGTTGAGAGGAGAGATGTTGCCACTGCCCAATGGACACCTATTTCAACTACATCAAAGAAAAAGAGTCACTTGGCTAAACATCTTAATGAAGGCAATCAATATCTCTTCCGAGTAGCTGCTGAGAACCAGTATGGACGTGGTCCTTTTGTTGAGACACCTAAACCCATCAAAGCTCTGGATCCTCTTCGTAAGTTGATTTCTCGGGATATAAAAATATTGTTTGACTGTCTTTAGGAATATTACTTATTCATCATAAATTTTATTTTGCAAAGATCCCCCTGGGCCACCCAAAAACCTACACCATGTAGACGTTGACAAGACTGAAGTCTCCCTTGTGTGGAATAAGCCAGATCGTGATGGTGGTTCTCCAATCACTGGCTATTTGGTGGAATATAAAGAAGAAGGCACTGAGGACTGGGTTAAGTTCAAGACCGTGACAGAATTAGCGTGTGTTGTTACTGGACTACAACAAGGAAAGACCTATAGATTCCGTGTAAAAGCTGAAAATATCGTGGGTCTTAGTCTCCCTGACACAACTATCCCAATAGAATGTCAAGAAAAACTAGGTAATTGGGGGATTGGCATTGTTATTTTATTTCTTCTTTAAATTATTCATATTGTGAAAATCAAAATTTAATGTCTTCATGTTTATGTTAACTTTCCAGTGCCTCCATCTGTGGAACTAGATGTGAAATTAATTGAAGGCCTTGTGGTAAAGGCTGGAACTACAGTCAGATTCCCTGCTATTATAAGAGGTGTGCCTGTGCCTACTGCAAAGTGGACATCTGACGGGGTTGAGATTAAAACGGATGAGCACTACACAGTTGAAACTGACAGCTTCTCCTCAGTACTTACCATTAAGAACTGCTTAAGGAAAGACACCGGGGAATATCAGATCACAGTTTCCAATGCAGCTGGTAGCAAAACAGTCCCTGTGCACCTTACTGTTCTTGATGTCCCAGGTCCACCAACAGGTCCCATTAATATTCTGGATGTTACCCCTGAACACATGACTATCTCATGGCAGCCACCTAAGGATGATGGGGGAAGCCCTGTGATCAATTATATTGTTGAGAAAAAAGAAACAAAGAAAGACACATGGGGTGTTGTTTCTTCAGGAAGCAGTAAGACAAAGCTGAAAATCCCCCATTTGCAGAAGGGCTGTGAATATGTTTTCAGAGTTAGAGCAGAGAATAAGATAGGTGTTGGTCCTCCCCTGGACTCCATACCTACAGTTGCTAAACATAAGTTTAGTCCCCCATCTCCTCCTGGTAAACCAGTGGTTACTGACATTACTGAAAATGCAGCGACAGTGTCTTGGACACTGCCAAAATCTGATGGTGGCAGTCCAATAACTGGCTACTATGTGGAACGTCGAGAAGTAACTGGCAAATGGGTGAGGGTCAACAAAACACCTATAGCTGATCTGAAGTTTAGAGTGACTGGACTCTATGAAGGAAACACATATGAGTTTAGAGTTTTTGCTGAAAATCTTGCAGGACTAAGCAATCCATCCCCAAGTTCTGACCCAATAAAGGCTTGCCGACCCATCAAACCACCTGGACCACCTATTAATCCTAAACTGAAAGACAAGAGCAGAGAAACAGCTGACCTTGTGTGGACAAAGCCTCTCAGTGATGGTGGCAGCCCTATTCTGGGATATGTAGTGGAATGTCAGAAACCTGGCACAACACAATGGGACAGGATTAATAAAGATGCACTCATCAGGCAATGTGCCTTTAGGGTACCTGGACTAATTGAAGGAAATGAGTACAGATTCCGTATAAAAGCAGCTAATATTGTGGGAGAGGGAGAACCAAGAGAACTAGCAGAATCTGTGATTGCAAAAGACATCCTGCAGCCTCCAGAAGTAGAACTTGATGTTACCTGTCGTGACGTTATTACTGTCAGAGTGGGCCAAACTATCCACATTCTCGCTCGAGTCAAAGGCAGACCTGAACCAGACATAACATGGTCTAAGGAAGGCAAAGTGTTGGTCCGAGAGAAGCGAGTTGACATAATTCATGATCTTCCTCGGGTTGAGTTACAAATTAAAGAAGCTGTTAGATCAGATCATGGCAAGTACATCATCTCAGCTAAGAACAGCAGTGGACATGCCCAAGGTTCAGCCATTGTTAATGTCCTTGACAGACCTGGACCTTGCCAGAATTTGAAGGTCAGCAATGTAACCAAAGAGAACTGTACAATTTCTTGGGAAAACCCAATAGATAATGGAGGCTCAGAAATAACAAATTTCATAGTAGAATATCGCAAACCAAATCAGAAAGGCTGGTCAATTGTTGCTTCAGATGTCACTAGGCGATTAATCAAGGCCAACCTTTTAGCCAACAATGAATACTACTTCCGTGTTTGTGCAGAGAATAAAGTAGGTGTTGGGCCAACCATTGAAACAAAAACTCCCATTCTGGCTATTAACCCCATTGACAGACCAGGTGAGCCTGAAAACCTGCACATTGCAGATAAAGGAAAGACATTTGTCTATCTGAAGTGGCGGCGGCCTGATTATGATGGTGGCAGCCCAAATCTATCCTATCATGTTGAGAGGAGGTTGAAGGGCTCTGATGACTGGGAGAGAGTGCACAAAGGAAGCATTAAAGAAACCCAATACATGGTTGACAAATGCATTGAAAACCAGATTTATGAGTTCAGAGTGCAAACAAAGAATGAAGGTGGGGAAAGTGACTGGGTGAAGACAGAGGAAGTCGTTGTGAAAGAAGACTTACAGAAACCAGTGCTTGACCTGAAATTAAGTGGTGTACTCACTGTCAAAGCAGGGGAAACCATTCGACTTGAGGCAGGGGTTAGAGGCAAACCATTCCCAGAAGTTGTATGGACCAAGGACAGAGATGCTACAGACTTAACAAGATCACCAAGGGTCAAGATTGATACGAGTGCTGATTCATCTAAATTTTCTCTTACTAAAGCAAAGCGAAGTGATGGTGGGAAATACGTAATTACGGCAACTAACACAGCTGGCAGTTTTGTGGCCTATGCCACTGTCAATGTTTTAGATAAGCCTGGGCCTGTAAGAAATCTGAAAGTTGTCGATGTGACCACTGACAGGTGTACTCTTCACTGGGATCCACCAGAAGATGATGGTGGCTGTGAAATTCAAAATTATATTCTAGAAAAATGTGAGACCAAGAGAATGGTTTGGTCTACCTATTCTGCTAACATCTTGACACCTGGTGCTACGGTAACACGTCTCATAGAAGGAAATGAATATATTTTCAGAGTCCGTGCAGAAAACAAAATAGGCACAGGGCCTCCAACAGAAAGTAAGCCAGTCATAGCAAAAACCAAATACGATAGACCTGGTCGCCCTGATCCCCCAGAAGTCACTAAAGTAAGCAAAGAAGAGATGACTGTGGTTTGGAATCCCCCTGATTATGATGGTGGGAAGTCTATCACAGGATACTTTTTGGAGAAAAAAGAAAAACATTCAGTACGATGGGTTCCTGTTAACAAGAGCTCAATCCCTGAGAGACGTATGAAAGTACAGAATCTCCTCCCAGATCATGAGTATCAGTTCCGTGTCAAGGCAGAAAATGAAATTGGAGTTGGAGAACCAAGCCTGCCATCAAGACCAGTGGTGGCAAAAGACCCCATAGGTAAGATGTTCTTGTTTTTTCTCCTACTAATGCCACTCTTAATCTCAAGCACACAGGTATTAAAATTAGATAAATAAGTTAAATCCATAACATCAAAACTAAATTTTAGCAAATATTTTTCCAAATAGACCTTTATCAAATTACCTTTAATGCATAGTGGTAGATACTAATTTTTATGAGAGAAAATAAAGAGGACTTAGTAATTAAAAAGTTGAATAGCCTATCTTTGATTACCAAGATTGGCTATACAAAACTACATATCAAAGTATCACTAGTAGTAATGAACCATGTGTACAATTATTCTCATATTTATTTTCAGAGCCTCCTGGTCCACCAACCAATTTCAAAGTGGTTGATACAACCAAAAATTCCATAACTCTGAGATGGGGAAAACCTGTCTACGATGGTGGTGCACCAATAATTGGATATGTTGTGGAAATGAGACCAAAAATAGCAGATGCATCACCTGATGAAGGCTGGAAAAGGTGCAGTGCTGCAGCACTTGTTCGCATGGAATTCACTGCTACCAGCTTGGATGAAAACCAGGAATATGAGTTCAGGGTGTGTGCCCAAAACCAAGTTGGCATTGGGCGTCCTGCAGAACTAAAGGAAGCTATCAAACCTAAAGAAATTATAGGTAAGACCCTCTTTTGTCACTTGATTCACTCATGCTTCATTTCTTCTATGATTCCCCTATGTTCTGAAAAGTCAACTAATAACCTTAATGTCATGTGCAGAACCTCCAGAGATTGATTTGGATGCAAGCATGAGAAAACTGGTCACAGTGAGAGCGGGATGCCCTATTCGACTGTTTGCCATAGTGAGAGGGCGACCATCCCCTACTGTCACTTGGCGAAAAGTAGGTATTGATAATGTGGCCAGAAAAGGACAGGTCGATCTGGTTGACACTATGGCCTTCCTGGTCATCCCCAATTCTACGCGTGATGACTCAGGAAAATATTCCTTAAAGCTTGTGAACCCAGCAGGAGAAAAGGCTGTCTTCGTAAATGTCAGAGTATTAGGTAGGTATTAAAATATTTCTCTCTCCCTCTTCAAAAATGAATTAGTTAATAAAGATGCTAAGGGGACATGTATATATGATTTTATGGTTCTTTACAGACACTCCTGGGCCTGTGTCTGATTTGAAAGTTTCGGATGTCACGAAAACATCATGCCATGTGTCCTGGGCACCTCCTGAAAACGATGGTGGGAGCCAAGTAACACATTACATTGTGGAGAAACGTGAGGCCGAGAGAAAGACATGGTCAATCGTTACCCCAGAAGTTAAGAAAACAAGCTTCCATGTAACCAATCTTGTCCCTGGGAATGAGTATTACTTCAGAGTAACTGCTGTCAATGAGTATGGCCCTGGCGTCCCAGCAGATGTCCCCAAACCAGTGCTTGCCTCAGATCCTCTGAGTAAGTAATGTCCTCTCTTCTTCCTTTTAACTCCAGTCCCCTATTTTAGCAAGGTCATGATACCAATCCCATTTTAATCCACTACTGAAAGGGATTTCGTTCATGGAAACCTGAACTACAATGAATATCTAACTCACTCATGAAAGACTTTTTTGATCTACCTCACTTTGTACTTTTTTAATTTCAACATCCTGAACCACAGTATCTATATACAGTAGATTCTTCATAGCTGACCACCTCCGTACATTGGCCACCTCCTTAAATTGACCAAATTTTCATAGACCAGACAAGCACCACATGGTGTGTATCAGTAAACAGGCCTAGTTCCTTATGTTAACCACCTCCATAGTTGACCACTTTGTTATAGTTCCTTGGGTGGTCAACTTACAGAGATTCTATTGTACTTTGAAGCACATGGCACACTAAAACTCTTATGCACATTAACAAGGGGGATTTGATTAGGTTACCTAGATAACTTTCTAATTTGTGTTTTTTTTCTAGGTGAGCCAGATCCTCCCAGGAAATTAGAAGTGACTGAGATGACAAAGAACAGTGCAACCTTAGCCTGGTTACCTCCCCTGCGTGATGGAGGGGCCAAAATCGATGGCTATATCATTAGTTACAGAGAAGAAGAGCAGCCTGCAGATCGCTGGACAGAGTATTCAGTAGTAAAAGATCTCAGCCTGGTTGTCACTGGCCTGAAGGAAGGAAAGAAATATAAATTTAGAGTAGCAGCCAGGAATGCTGTTGGAGTCAGTGCACCAAGAGAAGCTGAAGGAGTATATACAGCCAAGGAACAGCTGTGTGAGTAGACACTGCTTCATTTACATTACATGATAACAGCTGATTTGATGTTTTTACATGTTGATATTTCTCCCTAAGGAATCTAGCCTTAGAAATACTTGAAAAAAACAGTAGAGAACAGCAGGATTTCAAACATTTGGGTCCACCAGACACAATAAATCCATTTTAAGTCATGAGCCAGCACACACATATATAACTAAAAGTTTCTTGAAAAAATATCTAGCATAATGTGTGCTGCCTGCCGATATTTTCTATTCTAATCTATTTTTAAATGGATTAATTAAAACATTAATTTGAATCCATGAACGGGTTATAGCTCACAATCTCAAAAACACCAGTGTAGTTCTCCAAAAGGAGAAATTTAACACCCCCCCCAAAAAAAATTAATGTCTTTTCATTTTACTCTTAGTACCACCAAAGATCCTTATGCCAGAGCAAGTTACTATTAAAGCTGGGAAGAAACTCCGAATTGAAGCCCATGTATATGGAAAGCCTCATCCTATATGTAAATGGAAAAAAGGAGAAGATGAAGTCGTCACATCCAGCCACCTGGCAGTGCATAAAGCAGACAGCTCTTCAATTCTGATTATAAAAGATGTTACCAGGAAAGACAGTGGTTACTACAGCCTCACAGCAGAGAACAGCTCTGGGACAGATACTCAGAAAATCAAAGTTACAGTCATGGGTAGGTTAAGTGTTAGACAAATGGCCATCTAAATATAAAGGTCAAAAACACATTTCTCCATTAGATACCTGTTCTTATGTTTCTTCTCTCTTGCTGGTTCATGCAGATGCCCCTGGGCCACCTCAGCCTCCATTCGACATCTCTGACATAGATGCTGATGCATGCTCCCTGTCATGGCACATCCCTCTGGAGGATGGAGGCAGCAACATCACCAACTACATCGTGGAGAAGTGTGATGTAAGCCGTGGTGATTGGGTCACGGCTCTAGCTTCAGTCACAAAAACTTCCTGCAGGGTTGGAAAACTGATCCCAGGCCAGGAGTACGTGTTCCGGGTCCGTGCTGAAAATCGATTTGGCATTTCAGAGCCTCTCGTGTCTCCAAAGATGCTTGCTAAGTTCCCATTCGGTATGTTTTGTTTTGTTTTGTTTTTTTCAGGGAGAAAAAAAGTCATGTTCTCTTTCTAATCTGCTACTCAACATAGAAACTGACATTTTCCTTGTCTTCACCCATGACTTCCAGGCATTCCTAGTGAACCAAAGAACGCACGAGTCACCAAAGTCAACAAAGACTGCATTTTTGTTGCATGGGACAGACCAGACAGTGATGGAGGGAGCCCCATTACTGGTTACCTGATTGAACGCAAGGAAAGAAACAGTTTGCTCTGGGTAAAAGCTAATGATACTCTTGTCCGGTCGACTGAATATCCTTGTGCTGGCCTCGTGGAAGGTCTTGAGTATTCATTCAGAATATACGCCCTGAACAAAGCTGGATCCAGCCCACCCAGCAAACCCACAGAATATGTAACTGCAAGAATGCCAGTTGGTAAGTAGTTTTCTTTTTAGTATAATGGGATGGAGGCCTGTGGAGGCCCATTTAAATCTAGGAGTAGTAGATGATTACTATTTCTCAAGAGGAATATGTTCTCTTTATGTCTTACTATGAAGATGTACTTCATATAATTCTCTTAAAAGTGCACAGTAAAGACTGAAAAGTACATACCAGTTGGAGGATCATTAAAATGGGATGGCTGTCATTTCTTTTGAGCTTGTTCCTTAGCATTAGGGATAATAATGTGAAATGTGGAAGTTTAAACTTCTGCGAGTAAGAGAAATGCTGAGAATGCCTCTTTTGGTTTTAGATCCTCCTGGGAAACCTGAAGTTATTGATGTCACCAAGAGCACTGTATCCCTCATCTGGGCCCGTCCAAAGCATGATGGAGGCAGTAAAATTATTGGCTATTTTGTAGAGGCTTGCAAACTTCCAGGTGATAAGTGGGTCCGGTGTAATACTACACCTAACCAGATTCCTCAGGAAGAGTATACGGCTACTGGCTTAGAAGAGAATGCTCAGTATCGATTTAGAGCAATTGCCAAGACTGCAGTAAACATCAGCCAGCCTTCTGAGCCTTCTGATCCAG
Organism: Loris lydekkerianus; assembly: GCA_963574355.1. NCBI lineage: Eukaryota > Metazoa > Chordata > Mammalia > Primates > Lorisidae > Loris > Loris lydekkerianus. The sequence goes on from CAUYPK010045987.1 coordinate 12,862, forward strand.
TGACTATCCTCGCAGAAAATGGTGAGATTCTGTTGAATATTATAGGCAAAGATGTACAGCATTCATGATACCCATTTCTCCTAATAAAAAGCTAAATCTACACCTGGAGAAGAAAAGGAAAGCTGAAAGGATAGGTGCTCTGTATACAGACACCAAAAACTATTATTATAAAGAATCTTTTTGTTGTTGTTGTTGTTGTTGTTGTTGTTGTTGTTGTTGTTGCAGTTTTTGGCCGGAGCCAAGTTTGAACCCACCACCTCTGGTATATGGGGCAAAAAGTAACTTTCAGTACACATGCACAAAAAGACAAGAAAGAAATATACCAAAATGGTAACAGTGAAGATTTAGGACTGTTGAAATTATGGGTGATCTTTACTTTTTTCTTCATACTTGTAACATTATCAAATTTCTATTTTAAACTTGTATTTCTTTTATAATAAATATATTACTTGGTGGTTATCAGAGCTGGGAGAGGTAAGGGGTAGGGAAAAGATGTTAGCACAGAGTTTCAGTTAGACAGGAGGCATAGGTTTTAGTGATATAGCGCACCATGTGGTGACCATAGTTAATAATAATGTCCTGTACACCTCAAAATTGCTAAAGAAGTAGATTTTAAATGTTCTCCTTAAAAAAAAAAAAAAAAATGAGGACGGTGCCTGTGGCTCAAAGGAGTAGGTCGCTGGCCCCCATACACCAGAGGTGGTGGGTTCAAACCCAGCCTCGGCCAAAAACTGCAGGAAAAAAAAAAAAAAAAAAAAAAAAAGATGAGTAGATAACATGATACATATGTTATTAGTTTGATTTAATCATTCTTCAACGTATGCATATATCAAAACACATTATGCTTCCAAACGTATAATTATTTGTATATTAAAAAATTAAAAAATAAAATTAAAACCCCATTTTTGAAAGAAACTGCATACAAATTTTTTACTATTCTTACAAGGATCATGTAATATAGCTTTGCAGATATTGAATCTTTTCATCTTATTTCTTTGCAGTTCCTCCCAGGATAGAGCTGAGTGTGGCTATGAGATCTTTGCTTACTGTGAAAGCTGGAACTAATGTTTGCTTGGATGCTACTGTTTTTGGTAAACCAATGCCAACAATTTCTTGGAAGAAAGATGATAGCACACTTCTAAAACCAGCAGAAGGCATCAAGATGGCCATGAAGCGGAACCTGTGTACCTTGGAGCTGTTCAGTGTGAACAGAAAGGACTCCGGAGACTATACCATTACTGCTGAAAATTCAAGTGGTTCCAAATCAGCCACCATTAAGCTTAAAGTGTTAGGTAACCAAAGCACTTAATCAGACTATGGATTTTACTTTGCTTAATGGGGTGTAAACAGGATTTACACAATACTGAGAAAAGATGCATATCCTAATGTAGTACATTTTCTAAACACAAATTGTTCTTATCACAGAACAACATTGTTTTAGAGCTGAAAACAGCATCAGAGATCACATATTCCAGTTATCTAATTTTCCATATGAAGAAACTAAAATTCTAAAAGATTAAGTAACTTTCAAGGACATTCAAGACATTGACTATAGAAAGATTACAACCCAGGTTTCCAGATCCCATGCTATATTCATTCCCCAGTTCACATATTTTAGTGCAAGACTTCACTTTTGTTTTTCATTCTTTCAGATAAACCAGGCCCTCCAGCATCTGTTAAAATCAACAAAATGTATTCAGATCGTGCAATGCTTTCTTGGGAACCTCCTCTTGATGATGGAGGCTCAGAAATCACCAACTACATTGTTGACAAACGTGAAACAAGCAGGCCCAACTGGGCTCAAGTCTCTGCTAATGTGCCCATCACCAGCTGCAGTGTGGAGAAACTTATAGAAGGCCATGAGTATCAGTTCCGCATTTGTGCTGAAAATAAATATGGAGTGGGCGATCCAATCTTCACTGAACCAGCAATTGCTAAAAACCCATACGGTAGGAATATATTCCTGTGGTTTTTCATTTTACTTTTTAAACATTACCTTTTAGTCTGGGAAATTAACCTTTCACTCAATCTCTGCAGACCCACCTGGACGCTGTGATCCTCCTGTTATTAGCAACATAACCAAAGATCACATGACAGTCAGCTGGAAACCACCAGCCAATGACGGTGGCTCACCCATCACTGGCTATTTGCTTGAAAAGCGGGAAACCCAGACACTTAACTGGACTAAAGTCAACAGAAAGCCTGTTATAGAAAGAACAATAAAAGCAACAGGTCTCCAAGAAGGTACCGAATATGAGTTCCGAGTTACAGCTATAAACAAAGCTGGACCAGGCAAACCCAGTGATGCGTCCAAGGCAGTTTATGCTCGGGACCCTCTGTGTAAGTGTTAATGAAAGAGTTCCACACCCTGGGTTAAAATCAGCACTAAACAACCAGAAATGAGATTTTAATAAAAATACTCTATCACTATTTATCCTCAGATCCTCCTGGCCCACCGGCTTTCCCAAAAGTATATGATACAACCCGTAGTTCTGTGAGTCTGTCTTGGGGCAAACCAGCCTATGATGGTGGTAGCCCTATCATCGGTTATCTTGTTGAAGCAAAACGAGCTGAATCTGATCATTGGGTGAGGTGCAATTTACCAGAGAAGCTACAGAAAACCCGTTTTGAGGTTACTGGCTTGATGGAAAACACAGAATATCAATTCCGCGTGTACGCCGTTAATAAGATTGGATACAGTGACCCCAGTGATGTGCCAGATAAACACTACCCCAAGGACATCTTAAGTAAGTATTACAAAGAGAAATACATATATATATATATACACAGAAAAATATATAAGGCTTTTCTTAGCAATCTTATTCTAAAAGGGAGAAGAGAACTTCCTGATAGAGATATATTTAATTTAAAGGTTTAGATTTTATAATTCCCATAGTACATTCTACAAGAGCGGAGTTGGTACTCCATGGTATTGTGAGATGGGGCACAATGGAATGCAAGGTGATTTGTGATTTGGGAAAGCTTTTCATACAGGTATGAGAATTTCACATCTTCCAAAAAATGTGAAATGTAGGGATTTTATTTTGTGAATAAATAAGTCTTTTTAATTAATCAGTGAACTACTTATCATTCTTATGGGGTTTTTCTCCTCTTCCAGTCCACCTTCTCCATAAGTATGTCACTTTCTTCTATTCACTCATTTTCCATAAGAATTTTCCCCTTTATTTAAAATACTTGGTATTGTATTTTATCCTCTATGTAATTTTCTTCCTGTATTGAAATAATAAAGAGAGCCAGGGTATATGGCAGAATACATTTGCTAAATATAGAAAAGAAAAAACTATAAGAATGGAAAAAGGGGGAGGATGGGTGAAGGGAGGGTAATTGATGGGACCACACCTACGGTGCATCTTACAAGGGTACAGGTGAAACTTAGTAAATGTAGAATATAAACATCTTAACACAATAACTAAGAAAATGCCAGGAAGGCTATGTTAACCAGTATGATGAAAATATGTCAAATTGTATATAAAACCAGTGTATGATGCCCCATGATTGCATTAATGTACACAGCTATGATTTAATAAAAAAATAAAAAATAAAAAATAAAAGAATGGGAAAGAACCAAGGACCAATCATCTACTTTGTTTTAACATATATAGTTTGAGAGTATGTCAGATTTCCTGAAAATATGAGGTGCAGATCCTGCAGGGAGAGTTCAGTTAAGCCTGAAGCACATTGGAAAATGGAAAAATCAAAAATTTGTACAGAGGGCTCAGCACCCATAGCACAGTAGTTATAGCACCGGCCACATGCACCAAGGGTGGGGGATTTGAACCTGGCCTGGGCCAGCTAAAATGACAATGACAACTGCAACAAAAAAATAGTCAGGCCTTGTGGCAGGTGCCTATAGTCCCAGCTACTTGGGAGACTGAGGCAAGAGAATCACTTAAGTCCAGGAGCTTGAGGTTGCTGTAAGCTGTGATGCCATGGCACTCTACCAAGGGTGACATAGTGAGACTCTTGTCTCAAAAAAAAAAAAAAAAATTGTATAGAGTATTGAAATAGTTTTGAGGATAAGAATGTTTTAAACAAAAGAAATACATTCTAGAAAAGAGACATATTTTAGAAGTGATAAGGCCAATCCTTGGAAATACATTTGACCCTTAAATTTTTTATTACTTTTGCTTTCTTCACCCTGAAATTAAACAGTTCCACCTGAGGGAGAACTTGATGCAGATCTAAGGAAAACACTGATATTACGTGCTGGAGTTACTATGAGACTATATGTACCAGTAAAAGGACGTCCACCACCAAAGATTACGTGGTCTAAACCAAATGTCAATCTAAGAGAAAGGATTGGACTGGACATAAAGTCAACTGACTTTGACACTTTCTTGCGTTGTGAAAATGTGAATAAATACGATGCAGGGAAATATATCTTGACCCTGGAAAATAGCTGTGGTAAAAAGGAATACACCATTGTAGTAAAAGTGCTTGGTAAGTCTACTTGACAAAAAGAATCACATGTGTTTAAAAACATAGTTTAGGTATTTTTTACACGTTCATTTCTTACTTACCCACTATTTATCCAGATACTCCTGGGCCCCCCATCAATGTGACTGTTAAGGAAATATCCAAAGACTCTGCTTATGTCACCTGGGAGCCTCCCATCATTGATGGTGGAAGCCCCATCATAAACTATGTGGTAGAAAAACGTGATGCAGAGAGGAAGTCCTGGTCTACAGTGACAACGGAGTGCTCAAAAACAAGCTTCAGAGTTCCTAACTTGGAGGAGGGGAAATCCTACTTCTTCAGGGTATTTGCTGAAAATGAGTATGGCATTGGTGATCCCGGTGAAACACGTGATGCTGCCAAAGCTTCTGGTGAGCCAATGAGTTTACACTCCATCATTTTGAGTGATGTCCTACCTTGGCTGGCTATCTGGGGCTTAGACTTATCATATCTCCTTTGCTTCAGAAACCCCTGGACCGGTTGTTGACCTGAAAGTGATGTCTGTAACTAAGTCATCTTGTACCATTGGCTGGAAAAAGCCTCACAGTGACGGTGGAAGTCGAATTACTGGATATGTAGTCGATTTCCTGACTGAAGACAATAAGTGGCAACGAGTTATGAAATCTTTAAGCCTACAGTACTCCACAAAAGAGCTTCATGAAGGGAAGGAATATACCTTCAGAGTGAGTGCTGAGAATGAAAATGGAGAAGGAACTCCCAGTGAAATTTCTGTTGTAGCAAAGGATGATGTTGGTAAGCCTCTACCTATACAGTTTTGTTTTCCTTTTATTGTCATCAAAAGTGCACTTTTGAGCTCTACTCACTGGCTTATCTAAAAGTCCCTCAAAAATTATAAGTCTCTGAAAAAGTTAATTGCCCACCCTTAAAAATAACAATAATTTATCTCTGCTATTTTACAGTGGCTCCTGATCTTGACTTAAAAGATCTACCTGATTTGTGCTACTTGGCTAAAGAAAACAGCAACTTCCGTCTTAAGATCCCCATAAAAGGCAAGCCAGCTCCATCAGTAACCTGGAAGAAAGGAGAAGATCCTCTACCAACTGACACAAGAGTCAGTGTTGAATCATCTGCAGTTAACACAACTCTTATAGTGTATGACTGCCAAAAATCTGATGCTGGAAAATACACAATCACACTTAAGAATGTTGCTGGCACCAAGGAAGGAACTATCTCCATAAAGGTTGTTGGCAAGCCTGGCATCCCCACTGGGCCGATCAAATTTGATGAAGTCACAGCAGAAGCCATGACCTTAAAATGGGGTCCTCCAAAGGATGACGGAGGTTCTGAGATCACCAACTATATACTGGAGAAGAGAGATTCTGTGAATAACAAGTGGGTGACATGTGCCTCTGCAGTCCAGAAAACTACCTTCAGAGTAACCAGACTCCATGAGGGCATGGAATATACCTTCAGGGTCAGTGCTGAAAATAAATATGGTGTAGGTGAAGGCCTCAAATCAGAACCAATTGTTGCCAAACATCCATTTGGTAAGTGTCTCAAAGTCAGAAAATGTAAAGCAAAACATGGTTTTGAGGAAGTTCCTTATTATAAGTCTTGCATTATCTACTCTTTCTAGATGTACCTGATGCTCCCCCACCTCCCAAGATTGTGGATGTCAGACACGACTCAGTATCTCTAACTTGGACTGACCCCAAGAAAACTGGTGGCTCTCCAATTACAGGTATTTGGTTTGCTCTTATTCTACAACTTTCACATCAAGGTTCCTTCCAAATATTTCCCTGAAAACAGTTCAACATTTTCTCCATTAATAGCACTATCTGCATTTTTCTTTTACTACATATGGCTAGTATTAATTTCATTGAAAACCTCCTAATGTAAAAATTAGTAAATATAATCTTTCTTAGTGATAATGTCTATTTTTATAAGTTAAAATATTCAACAGAGGGGACAATAACTATACACATTCCAAGAGAAAAAAGAAATGGCTCTATTTCTGGGTAATAAATGTGTGGATACTAGCAATAATGATTATCTGTTCAAATATAAATAATTTGGACAAAAATATTTATATTGTAAAATCAGGCTACATTTATACTTTCTATGTGAACTGACACACCCCTGGGTCTTTCACAGGGTATCATATTGAGTTCAAAGAAAGAAACAGCCTTTTGTGGAAGAGAGCTAACAAGACTCCTATCAGAATGAAAGACTTCAAAGTGACAGGACTAACTGAAGGTCTCGAGTATGAATTCCGAGTTATGGCAATCAATTTAGCAGGTGTAGGCAAGCCAAGCCTGCCATCAGAGCCAGTTGTGGCACTTGACCCAATTGGTAAGCCATTACAGGATGAAAAACTCACGTGCATCTTTTCTGTATAAAGAACAGATTGACATTTGTTTTGCTTATTTTGTTTTTATATTTTAGATCCTCCCGGAAAACCTGAGGTTATTAATGTAACAAGGAATTCAGTGACTCTCATTTGGACTGAACCCAAATATGATGGTGGTCATAAGTTAACTGGATATATAGTGGAGAAACGGGATCTCCCTTCTAAGACTTGGATGAAAGCCAATCATGTTAATGTACCTGACTGTGCCTTTACTGTAACTGACCTTGTTGAGGGTGGAAAGTATGAATTCAGAGTTAGAGCAAAGAATACAGCAGGTGCTATCAGTGCTCCATCAGAAAGTACAGGAACCATTATTTGCAAGGATGAGTATGGTAAGTCCATTTTATTTTTTATGTGCTTTGTAAAAATTGGAAATTAAGCCTCCTCCATTTTCTGATTTAAATGAATTTTTATGCCTTTGCAGAGGCACCAACCATCGTCCTTGATCCAACAATAAAAGACGGGCTAACAGTGAAAGCGGGGGAAACCATTATTTTGAGTGCCATTAGCATTCTTGGAAAACCCCTGCCAAAGTCAAGTTGGTCCAAGGCAGGAAAAGATATTAGGCCATCAGATATCACTCAGATAACTACGACCCCAACATCTTCCATGCTTGCTCTCAAGTATTCCACAAGAAAAGATGCTGGTGAATACACCATCACTGCTACCAATGCTTTTGGCACGAAGGAGGAACACGTGAAGGTAACAGTCCTTGATGTACCTGGTCCTCCAGGTCCTATTGAAATCAGTAATGTTTCTGCTGAAAAAGCAACACTTACTTGGACACCTCCCTTGGAAGATGGCGGTTCACCAATAAAGTCCTATGTTCTTGAAAAGAGAGAAACCAGCAGACTCTTATGGACAGTGGTTTCTGAAGATATCCAGTCTTGCAGGCATGTGGCAACCAAACTTATCCAAGGAAATGAGTACATCTTCCGGGTCTCAGCTGTAAACCACTATGGCCAAGGAGAACCCGTGCAGTCTGAGCCTGTCAAAATGGTGGACAGATTTGGTATGTAGAGCATGTGAGGGAATTGATATGGAAACATTCGCAGCCCAGTTAGGGAAATCATGCATTTCTCATAAATTTGTTTCTTTTTCAGGTCCTCCTGGCCCTCCTGAAAAACCAGAGGTATCAAATGTCACTAAGAACACTGCAACTGTCAGTTGGAAGAGGCCAGTGGATGATGGTGGCAGTGAAATCACGGGATATCATATAGAAAGGAGAGAAAAGAAAAGCTTGCGATGGGTGAGGGCAACAAAGACACCCATTTCCGATCTCAGATGCAAAGTAACAGGATTGCAAGAAGGAAGCACCTATGAATTCCGTGTCAGTGCAGAAAACAGAGCAGGAATTGGTCCACCTAGTGCTGCTTCAAATTCTGTTCTAATGAAAGATGCCGCATGTTAGTATTTATCCTTCTCAAAACTGCTCATTTGGGAGTGCCAATATTTTATATAAAGTATCCAAAAGCCAAACTCTGAATATACACTTTGTTTCTTTTTCAGATCCTCCAGGACCACCTGCAAATGCACGTGTCACTGATACCACCAAGAAATCTGCTTCACTAGCATGGGGCAGGCCTCATTATGATGGTGGACTTGAAATCACGGGCTATATTGTAGAGCATCAAAAAGTAGGAGAGGAGGCCTGGATAAAAGACACAACAGGAACTGCTCTCAGAATCACTGAGTTTGTCGTCCCTGATCTTCATACTAAAGAAAAATACAACTTTAGAATCAGTGCTGTCAATGATGCAGGTGTTGGAGAGCCAGCAGTGATTCCAGATGTTGAAATTATAGAACGGGAAATGGCTCCTGATTTTGAACTAGATGCTGAGCTTCGAAGAACACTTGTCGTTAGAGCAGGACTCAGTATTAGAATATTTGTGCCAATTAAAGGTCGTCCTGCACCTGAAGTGACCTGGACCAAAGATGATGTCAACCTAAAAACCCGAGCCAACATTGAAAACACAGAGTCATTTACTCTCCTGATTATCCCAGAATGTAACAGATATGACACTGGTAAATTCGTGATGACCATTGAAAACCCTGCTGGGAAGAAAAGTGGCTTTGTTAATGTCAGAGTCTTGGACACACCAGGCCCTGTCCTCAACCTGCGACCTACAGACATCACAAAGGACAGTGTCATCCTGCATTGGGACCTCCCTCTGTTAGATGGAGGCTCACGTATAACAAACTATATTGTAGAGAAACGTGAAGCAACGCGGAAATCATATTCCACAGCCACTACTAAGTGCCATAAATGCACATATAAAGTTACTGGCTTGACTGAAGGATGTGAATACTTCTTCAGAGTAATGGCAGAGAATGAATATGGAATTGGTGAGCCAACAGAAACTACAGAACCCATAAGAGCCTCTGAAGCACCGTCACCACCAGACAGCCTTAACATCATGGACATAACTAAGAGCACTGTCAGCCTGGCATGGCCTAAACCCAAACACGATGGTGGCAGCAAGATCACTGGCTATGTGATCGAAGCCCAAAGAAAAGGTTCTGACCAGTGGACCCACATCACAACCGTGAAAGGCTTAGAATGTGTTGCGAGGAATCTAACTGAGGGGGAGGAATACACCTTCCAAGTGATGGCAGTGAACAGTGCCGGGAGAAGTGCCCCTCGAGAAAGCAGACCTGTCATTGTCAAGGAGCAGACAATGCTTCCAGAGTTGGATCTTCGTGGCATCTATCAGAAATTGGTCATTGCCAGAGCTGGGGACAACATCAAAGTAGAAATTCCAGTGCTTGGCCGACCACAGCCCACAGTGACATGGAAGAAAGGAGACCAAATTCTTAAACAGACACAGAGAGTTAATTTTGAAAACACAGCAACTTCAACCATCTTAAATATCAATGAGTGTGTCCGAAGTGATAGCGGGCCCTATCCATTAACAGCAAGGAACATTGTAGGAGAGGTTGGTGATGTCATCACCATTCAAGTTCATGATATCCCAGGGCCACCTACTGGACCAATCAAATTTGATGAAGTTTCATCTGATTTTGTAATCTTTTCTTGGGACCCCCCTGAGAATGATGGAGGTGTTCCAATAAGCAACTACGTGGTGGAAATGCGGCAGACTGACAGTACCACCTGGGTCGAGTTAGCAACCACTGTTATACGTACAACCTATAAAGCCACCCGCCTTACTACCGGCGTAGAGTATCAATTCCGGGTAAAAGCTCAAAACAGATATGGAGTTGGACCAGGTATCACATCAGCATCTGTCATCGCCAACTATCCATTTAAGGTTCCTGGGCCTCCTGGTACTCCCCAGGTAACTGCAGTTACCAAAGACTCAATGACAATTAGCTGGCATGAGCCTCTTTCTGATGGGGGAAGCCCCATTTTAGGATATCACATTGAAAGAAAAGAACGAAACAGTATTCTCTGGCAGACTGTGAGCAAAGCATTAGTACCAGGCAACATTTTCAAATCAACTGGACTTACAGATGGTATTGCTTATGAATTCCGAGTGATTGCAGAAAACATGGCAGGCAAAAGCAAGCCAAGCAAGCCGTCTGAACCTATGTTAGCTTTGGACCCCATTGACCCACCTGGAAAACCTGTACCTTTAAATATTACTAGACATACTGTGACACTTAAATGGGCCAAGCCTGAATATACTGGAGGCTTTAAAATTACTAGTTACATAGTTGAAAAGAGAGACCTTCCTAATGGCCGGTGGCTGAAGGCCAACTTCAGCAACATTTTGGAGAATGAATTTACGGTGAGTGGCCTAACAGAAGATGCTGCATATGAATTCCGTGTGATTGCCAAAAATGCTGCTGGTGCCATTAGTCCACCGTCTGAGCCAACCGATGCTATCACATGCAGGGATGATATTGAAGCACCAAGGATCATGGTGGATGTCAGATTTAAGGACACGGTTATATTAAAAGCAGGTGAAGCATTCAAGCTGGAAGCTGATGTTTCGGGTCGCCCACCCCCAACGATGGAGTGGACCAAAGATGGAAAGGAACTGGAAAACACAGCAAAATTAGAAATAAAAATTGCAGATTTCTCTACTAATCTGGTAAACAAAGATTCATCAAGAATAGATAGTGGTGCCTACACCCTCACAGCGACTAATCCTGGTGGCTTTGCCAAACACATTTTCAACGTCAAAGTCCTTGATAGACCAGGCCCACCTGAAGGACCTTTAGCTGTATCTGAAGTGACATCAGAAAAGTGTGTGTTATCATGGTTGCCTCCACTAGATGATGGAGGTGCCAAAATTGATCATTACATAGTACAGAAACGTGAAACCAGCAGGTTGGCCTGGACAAATGTAGCCTCAGAAGTCCAAGTAACAAAACTAAAAGTCACTAAACTTCTGAAAGGCAATGAATACATATTCCGTGTCATGGCTGTAAATAAATATGGAGTTGGAGAGCCACTAGAATCAGAGCCTGTGCTTGCAGTGAATCCTTATGGACCCCCTGATCCACCTAAAAATCCTGAAGTTACAACAATTACTAAAGATTCAATGGTTGTCTGCTGGGGACATCCTGACTCTGATGGAGGAAGTGAAATCATCAATTATATTGTGGAACGGCGTGATAAAGCTGGGCAACGCTGGGTAAAATGCAACAAAAAGACTCTTACTGATTTACGATATAAAGTGTCTGGACTGACAGAAGGTCATGAATATGAGTTCAGGATTATGGCTGAAAATGCTGCTGGAATTAGTGCACCAAGTGCTACGAGTCCCTTTTATAAGGCTTGTGATGCTGTATTTAAGCCTGGCCCACCAGGTAACCCACGAGTTCTAGATACAAGCAGATCCTCCATTTCAATCGCTTGGAATAAACCTATCTATGATGGTGGTTCAGAAATCACTGGATATATGGTTGAGATTGCCCTACCAGAGGAAGATGAGTGGCAGGTTGTCACTCCACCAGCTGGGCTCAAGGCAACTTCTTATACCATCACCAACCTCATAGAGAATCAGGAATATAAAATCCGCATCTATGCCATGAATTCTGAAGGACTTGGGGAACCTGCCCTTGTTCCTGGAACTCCAAAGGCTGAAGATAGATTGCTGCCTCCAGAGATTGAACTGGACGCTGACCTGCGCAAAGTTGTTACTATAAGAGCCTGTTGTACCCTGAGACTTTTTGTTCCAATCAAAGGAAGGCCTGCACCTGAGGTGAAGTGGACCCGAGAACATGGAGAATCCTTAGAGAAAGCCAGCATTGAATCCACAAGCTCTTATACCCTGCTTATTGTTGGAAATGTAAACAGATTCGACAGTGGCAAATACATACTAACTGTAGAAAACAGCTCAGGCAGCAAGTCCGCATTTGTCAATGTTAGAGTACTGGATACCCCAGGCCCTCCACAGAACCTGAAGGTAAAGGAGGTCACCAAGACATCTGTCACCCTGACATGGGAGCCTCCTCTCCTGGACGGAGGTTCAAAAATAAAGAACTATATTGTTGAAAAGCGGGAATCAACAAGAAAAGCATATTCAACAGTTGCCACAAACTGCCACAAGACTTCCTGGAAAGTAGAGCAGCTTCAAGAAGGCTGCAGCTATTATTTCCGGGTTCTTGCTGAAAATGAATATGGCATTGGGCTGCCCGCTGAAACTGCAGAATCTGTGAAAGCATCAGAACGACCTCTTCCTCCAGGAAAAATAACCTTGGTGGATGTCACAAGAAATAGCGTTTCACTCTCATGGGAGAAGCCAGAGCATGATGGAGGCAGCCGAATTCTAGGCTACATTGTGGAGATGCAGAGCAAAGGCAGCGATAAATGGGCCACCTGTGCCACAGTCAAGGTCACCGAAGCCACTATAACTGGTTTAATTCAGGGTGAGGAATACTCCTTCCGTGTTTCAGCTCAGAATGAAAAAGGCATCAGTGATCCTAGACAACTGAGCGTGCCAGTGATTGCCAAAGATCTTGTCATTCCACCAGCCTTCAAACTCCTGTTCAATACTTTCACCGTCTTGGCAGATGAAGACCTCAAAGTTGATGTTCCATTCATTGGCCGCCCTACACCAGCTGTAACCTGGCATAAAGATGATGTGCCACTGAAGCAGACAACCCGAGTCAATGCAGAGAGCACAGAAAATAACTCACTGCTGACAATAAAGGAAGCTTGCAGAGAAGATGTTGGCCATTATGTAGTGAAACTGACTAACTGTGCTGGTGAAGCTACTGAAACCCTTAATGTTATTGTCCTTGACAAACCAGGGCCTCCAACTGGACCAGTTAAAATGGATGAAGTAACAGCTGACAGTATTACTCTTTCCTGGGGCCCACCTAAGTATGATGGGGGAAGTTCTATCAATAACTACATTGTTGAGAAACGGGACACTTCCACAACCACCTGGCATATTGTGTCAGCTACAGTTGCAAGGACAACAATAAAGGCTTGCAGATTAAAGACTGGATGTGAATATCAGTTTAGAATTGCAGCTGAAAACCGATACGGAAAGAGTACCTACCTCAATTCAGAGCCTATCGTGGCCCAGTATCCATTCAAAGTTCCTGGTCCTCCTGGTACTCCTATCGTCACTCTCTCCTCCAAGGACAGCATGGAAGTACAGTGGAACGAGCCAGTCAGTGATGGAGGAAGCAGAGTCATTGGCTACCATCTAGAACGCAAGGAAAGAAATAGCATCCTCTGGGTCAAGTTGAATAAAACACCTATTCCTCAAACCAAGTTTAAAGCAACTGGCCTTGAAGAAGGCATTGAATATGAATTTAGAGTCTCTGCAGAGAACATTGTGGGCATTGGCAAGCCAAGTAAAGTGTCAGAGTGCTATGTAGCTCGTGACCCCTGTGATCCACCAGGACGGCCAGAAGCAATCATTGTCACAAGGAATTCTGTGACGCTACAGTGGAAGAAACCTGCCTATGATGGTGGAAGCAAGATCACTGGCTATGTCGTTGAGAAGAAAGAATTACCTGAGGGCCGCTGGATGAAAGCCAGTTTTACAAATATCATTGACACTCAGTTTGAAGTAACTGGCCTCATTGAAGATCACAGATATGAGTTCCGGGTTATCGCTCGAAATGCCGCAGGAGTGTTCAGTGAGCCTTCGGAGAGCACAGGAGCGATCACCGCAAGGGATGAAGTCGAGCCACCACGAATCAGTATGGATCCAAAATTCAAAGACACAGTCGTGGTGCATGCTGGTGAGTTATTCAAGGTCGATGCAGACATTTACGGCAAACCAATACCAAATATTCAATGGATTAAAGGTGATCAGGAGCTTTCAAACACAGCTCGATTAGAAATAAAGAGCACCGACTTTGCCACCAGTCTCACCATAAAGGATGCAATTCGTGTTGACAGTGGAAATTACATACTAAAGGCCAAAAATGTTGCAGGAGAGCGATCGGTGACTGTGAATGTCAAAGTTCTTGATAGACCAGGTCCACCTGAAGGACCTGTTGTCATCTCGGGAGTTACAGCAGAAAAATGCTCACTCGCTTGGAAACCTCCACTTCAGGATGGTGGGAGTGATATCATAAATTATATTGTGGAAAGGAGAGAAACCAGCCGCTTAGTTTGGACCGTGGTTGATGCCAATGTGCAAACTCTCAGCTGCAAAGTTACTAAGCTTCTTGAAGGCAATGAATATATTTTCCGTATAATGGCTGTAAACAAATATGGTGTTGGTGAACCTCTTGAATCTGAGCCAGTTATTGCCAAGAATCCATTTGTAGTGCCAGATGCACCGAAAGCTCCAGAAGTTACAACAGTGACCAAAGACTCAATGATTGTTGTATGGGAAAGGCCAGCATCTGATGGTGGCAGTGAGATTCTCGGTTATGTTCTTGAAAAACGAGATAAAGAGGGCATTAGATGGACAAGATGCCACAAACGTCTGGTTGGGGAGTTGCGCTTGAGAGTAACTGGACTCATAGAAAATCACAATTATGAGTTCAGAGTCTCAGCTGAAAATGCTGCTGGACTTAGTGAACCAAGCCCGCCTTCTGCTTACCAAAAGGCTTGTGATCCCATTTATAAGCCAGGACCTCCGAACAACCCAAAAGTCACAGATATTACCCGGTCTTCAGTTTTCCTGTCTTGGAGCAAACCAATATATGATGGTGGCTGTGAAATCCAAGGATATATTGTTGAAAAATGTGATGTGAGTGTTGGTGATTGGACAATGTGCACTCCACCAACTGGAATCAATAAAACAAATATAGAAGTTGAGAAGCTCTTGGAAAAGCATGAATACAACTTCCGGATCTGTGCTATTAATAAAGCTGGAGTTGGAGAACATGCAGATGTCCCTGGACCTGTTATAGTTGAAGAAAAACTAGAAGCACCCGACATTGATCTTGACCTAGAATTAAGGAAAATTATAAATATAAGGGCAGGGGGCTCCTTAAGGTTATTTGTTCCCATAAGAGGTCGTCCTACACCAGAAGTTAAATGGGGCAAAGTGGATGGTGAAATACGAGATGCAGCTATAATTGACATCACTAGCAGTTTCACATCTCTTGTTCTTGACAATGTTAACCGATACGACAGTGGAAAATACACTCTCACTTTAGAAAACAGCAGTGGAACAAAGTCTGCCTTTGTTACTGTGAGAGTCCTGGACACACCAAGTCCACCTGTTAACTTAAAAGTCACAGATATCACCAAAGACTCAGTATCAATTACATGGGAACCTCCTTTGTTGGATGGGGGGTCCAAAATCAAAAATTACATTGTTGAGAAACGTGAAGCCACAAGAAAATCATATGCTGCTGTTGTAACTAATTGCCATAAAAATTCTTGGAAAATTGAACAACTCCAAGAAGGCTGCAGTTACTACTTCAGAGTCACAGCAGAGAATGAGTACGGTATTGGCCTCCCTGCCCACACTGCTGATCCAATTAAGGTTGCAGAAGTCCCACAACCTCCAGGAAAAATAATTGTGGATGATGTCACCAGAAACAGTGTCTCTCTGAGTTGGACAAAGCCTGAACATGATGGTGGCAGTAAAATCATTCAGTATATTGTGGAAATGCAAGCTAAACACAGTGAGAAATGGTCAGAGTGTGCCCGAGTAAAGTCTCTTGATGCAGTAATTACCAACCTAACTCAGGGAGAAGAATATCTTTTCCGAGTTGTTGCTGTAAATGAAAAGGGGAGAAGTGACCCAAGGTCCCTTGCTGTTCCAATAGTTGCCAAAGATCTGGTCATTGAACCAGATGTGAGACCTGCATTCAACAGTTACAGTGTACAGGTTGGCCAAGATTTGAAAATTGAAGTACCAATTTCTGGACGTCCTAAGCCAACCATTACCTGGACTAAAGATGGTCTTCCACTGAAGCAGACCACAAGAGTCAATGTTACTGATTCACTTGACCTCACCACACTCAGTATTAAAGAAACTCATAAGGATGATGGTGGACAATATGGAATCACAGTTGCCAATGTTGTTGGTCAGAAAGCAGCATCCATCGAAATTATAACTCTAGATAAGCCTGATCCTCCAAAAGGACCTGTTAAATTTGATGAAGTCAGTGCTGAAAGTATTACAATATCTTGGAATCCTCCATTATATACAGGAGGCTGCCAAATCACCAACTACATTGTTCAGAAGAGAGATACAACCACCACAGTGTGGGATGTTGTTTCTGCTACTGTTGCTAGAACTACACTCAAAGTAACCAAACTGAAAACTGGCATAGAATACCAGTTCAGAATTTTTGCTGAAAACAGATATGGACAAAGCTTTGCCTTAGAGTCTGATCCAATTGTAGCTCAATATCCCTATAAAGAACCAGGTCCACCAGGCACACCATTTGCCACAGTCATTTCCAAAGACTCCATGGTTATACAGTGGCATGAACCAATCAATAATGGTGGAAGCCCAGTCATAGGTTACCACCTTGAGAAAAAGGAAAGAAATAGTATTATGTGGACAAAAGTCAATAAAACTATTATTCATGACACCCAGTTTAAAGCACAGAATCTCGAAGAAGGCATTGAATATGAATTCAGAGTTTATGCTGAAAATATTGTTGGTGTAGGCAAAGCAAGCAAGAATTCTGAATGCTATGTAGCCAGAGATCCCTGTGACCCACCAGGAACCCCAGAAGCAATAATGGTTAAAAGAAATGAAATCACTCTACAGTGGACTAAACCTGTATATGATGGTGGAAGTATGATCACAGGCTACATTGTGGAGAAACGTGATTTGCCTGATGGTCGATGGATGAAAGCTAGCTTCACAAACGTCATTGAAACTCAGTTCACTGTGTCAGGTCTTACTGAAGATCAAAGATATGAATTCAGAGTCATTGCAAAGAATGCAGCTGGTACAATAAGTAAACCCTCTGACAGTACTGGACCAATAACTGCCAAGGATGAGGTCGAACTCCCGAGAATTTCGATGGATCCAAAATACAGAGACACAATTGTGGTAAATGCTGGAGAAACATTCAGGCTTGAGGCTGATGTCTATGGGAAGCCCTTGCCTACCATCGAGTGGTTACGAGGAGAAAAAGAAGTTGAAGAATCTGCTAGATGTGAAATAAAGAATACAGATTTCAAGGCTTTACTTATTGTAAAGGATGCCATTAGAATTGATGGTGGACAGTATATTTTAAGAGCATCCAATGTTGCAGGTTCTAAGTCTTTCCCAGTAAATGTGAAAGTATTAGACAGACCAGGACCTCCAGAAGGGCCAGTCCAAGTTACTGGAGTCACTTCTGAAAAATGCAATTTAACATGGTCCCCACCACTTCAAGATGGTGGCAGTGACATTTCTCACTATGTTGTTGAAAAGCGAGAAACCAGTCGACTTGCTTGGACTATTGTTTCTTCAGAAGTTGTGACCAATTCTCTGAAAGTTACCAAACTCTTAGAAGGAAATGAATATATTTTCCGTATAATGGCTGTCAACAAGTATGGTGTTGGAGAGCCTTTGGAATCTGCACCTGTCCTAATGAAAAATCCATTTGTGCTTCCTGGACCACCAAAAAGCCTGGAAGTTACAAACATTGCCAAAGACTCCATGACTGTCTGCTGGAACCGCCCAGATAGTGATGGAGGAAGTGAGATTATTGGCTACATTGTGGAGAAAAGAGACAGAAGTGGCATTCGATGGATAAAATGTAATAAACGCCGCATTACAGATTTGCGACTAAGAGTAACAGGATTGACAGAAGATCATGAGTATGAGTTCAGAGTCTCTGCAGAAAATGCTGCTGGAATTGGAGAACCAAGTCCAGCTACAGTTTATTATAAGGCTTGTGATCCCATGTTTAAACCTGGCCCACCCACCAATGTGCACACTGTAGACACCACTAAAAATTCAATTACACTTGCCTGGGGTAAACCCATCTATGATGGTGGCAGTGAGATCCTAGGATATGTAGTAGAAATCTGTAAAGCAGATGAAGAAGAGTGGCAGATAGTTACTCCACAGACTGGCCTGAGAGTCACTCGATTTGAAATTTCAAAACTCACTGAACACCAAGAATATAAAATACGAGTGTGTGCCCTCAACAAAGTTGGTTTAGGTGAGGCTGCATCCGTTCCAGGTACTGTGAAACCAGAAGATAAACTTGAAGCTCCTGAACTTGACCTTGACTCTGAATTAAGGAAAGGAATTGTTGTAAGAGCTGGTGGATCTGCCAGAATTCATATTCCATTCAAAGGTCGTCCAACACCTGAGATTACTTGGTCTCGAGAGGAAGGTGAATTCACAGATAAGGTCCAAATTGAAAAGGGAGTAAATTATACCCAACTATCGATAGAAAACTGTGACAGAAACGATGCTGGAAAATACATTCTCAAGCTGGAAAACAGCAGTGGATCTAAGTCTGCTTTTGTAACTGTGAAAGTTCTTGACACCCCAGGACCACCACAGAATTTAGCAGTCAAAGAAGTAAGAAAGGATTCTGTCCTTCTGGTATGGGAACCACCCATTATTGATGGGGGCGCAAAAGTCAAGAACTATGTCATTGACAAACGTGAGTCAACCAGAAAAGCATATACTAATGTGAGCAGTAAGTGCAGCAAAACAAGTTTTAAAGTTCAGAATCTTACAGAAGGAGCCACTTATTACTTCAGAGTAATGGCTGAAAATGAATTTGGAGTTGGTGTTCCAGTGGAGACTGTGGATGCTGTGAAAGCTGCTGAACCTCCTTCACCACCAGGAAAAGTTACACTCACTGATGTGTCCCAGACCAGTGCATCACTTATGTGGGAAAAACCTGAACATGATGGTGGTAGCAGAATCCTGGGATATGTTGTTGAAATGCAGCCCAAAGGAACTGAAAAATGGAGTATTGTGGCTGAGTCAAAAGTCTGTAATGCAGTTGTCACCAGTTTGAGTTCTGGACAAGAATATCAATTCCGTGTCAAAGCTTACAACGAGAAAGGAAAAAGCGATCCAAGGGCACTTGGTGTTCCTGTCATAGCCCAGGACTTGACTATACAGCCTAGTTTAAAGTTACCATTTAACACATACAGTGTCCAAGCAGGAGAAGATCTTAAAATAGAAATTCCAGTTATAGGCCGACCAAGACCTAAAATTGAGTGGGTCAAAGATGGTGAGCCTCTTAAACAGACAACAAGAGCAAATGTTGAAGAAACAGCTACCTCAACTATTTTGCACATTAAGGAAAGTAACAAAGATGACTTTGGGAAGTACACCATAACAGCCACAAATAGTGCAGGCACAGCCACAGAAAACCTCAGCATTATTGTTTTAGAAAAGCCTGGGCCTCCAGTTGGACCAGTTCGGTTCGATGAAGTTAGTGCAGACTTTGTGGTCATATCTTGGGAACCTCCAGCCTACACAGGTGGCTGCCAAATAAGCAACTACATTGTAGAGAAACGAGATACAACCACCACCACTTGGCACATGGTATCTGCCACAGTTGCAAGAACAACAATTAAAATAACCAAACTAAAAACAGGCACTGAGTACCAGTTTAGGATTTTTGCTGAAAACAGGTATGGCAAAAGTACCTCCCTGGATTCTAAACCAGTTATTGTACAATATCCATTCAAAGCACCCGGACCACCTGGAACTCCTTTTGTGACATCAATCTCAAAAGATCAAATGCTTGTGCAATGGCATGAGCCAGTTAATGATGGAGGCAGCAAAGTTATTGGCTACCACCTTGAACAGAAAGAAAAGAACAGCATTTTATGGGTCAAGGTAAATAAGACTCCCATTCAAGATACCAAATTCAAAACAACTGGACTTGATGAAGGCCTTGAGTATGAGTTCAAAGTTTCTGCTGAAAATGTTGTTGGCATCGGCAAGCCTAGCAAAGTCTCAGAATGCTTTGTTGCTCGTGACCCATGTGACCCGCCTGGTCGCCCTGAAGCCATTGTCATTACAAGAAACAATGTCACCCTGAAGTGGAAGAAACCTGCCTATGATGGTGGCAGCAAAATAACAGGTTATATTGTGGAAAAGAAAGATCTACCTGATGGCCGTTGGATGAAAGCCAGCTTTACCAATGTATTAGATACTGAATTTACAGTGAGCGGACTTGTGGAAAACCAAAGATATGAATTTAGAGTAATTGCAAGAAATGCAGCTGGCAACTTTAGCGAACCATCTGAGAGCAGTGGTGCCATTACTGCAAGAGATGAAATTGATGCACCAAATGCCTCTCTGGATCCAAAATATAAAGATGTCATTGTTGTTCACGCAGGAGAGACTTTTGTTCTTGAAGCTGATATCTGTGGCAAACCCATACCTGATGTTGTTTGGTCAAAAGATGGAAAAGAGCTTGAGGAAACAGCTGCTAGAATGGAAATTAAATCTACTCTTCAGAAAACATCTCTTGCTGTCAAAGACTGTATACGAGCTGATGGAGGACAATATATTCTGAAACTCAGCAATGTTGGTGGTACAAAGTCTATACCAATCACTGTAAAGGTCCTTGACAGGCCAGGGCCTCCTGAAGGGCCACTGAAAGTTACTGGAGTTACCGAAGAAAAATGTTACCTGGCATGGAACCCACCTTTGCAAGATGGCGGTGCCAATATCTCTCATTACATCATTGAAAAGAGAGAGACAAGCCGACTTTCCTGGACCCAGGTTTCAACTGAGGTACCAGCCCTTAACTATAAAGTAACTAAACTTCTTCCTGGTAATGAGTACATTTTCCGTGTCATGGCTGTGAATAAATATGGAATTGGAGAGCCACTGGAATCTGAGCCTGTTATAGCCCGTAATCCTTATAAGCCACCAGGCCCACCTTCAACACCTGAAGTCTCAACGATCACCAAAGACTCTATGGTAGTAACATGGGCTCGTCCAGTACATGATGGAGGTGCTGAAATTGAGGGCTACATTCTTGAGAAACGAGATAAGGAAGGCATTAGATGGACCAAGTGCAATAAGAAGACACTAACAGATCTCCGGTTCCGGGTAACTGGTCTTACTGAAGGCCATTCCTATGAATTCAGAGTTTCTGCTGAAAATGCAGCTGGTGTGGGTGAACCCAGTGAGCCATCTGTTTTCTACTGTGCATGTGATGCCTTATATCCACCAGGTCCACCAAGCAATCCAAAAGTGACAGACACTTCCAGATCTTCTGTATCCCTGGCATGGAGTAAGCCAATTTATGACGGTGGTGCACCTGTCAAAGGCTATGTGGTTGAGGTCAAAGAAGCCTCTGCTGATGAATGGACAACTTGCACTCCACCAACCGGATTACAAGGAAAACAATTTACAGTGACCAAACTTAAAGAAAATACTGAATATAACTTCCGTATTTGTGCCATCAATTCAGAAGGTGTAGGTGAACCTGCAACTATCCCTGGCTCAGTTGCTGCTCGGGAGAGGGCAGAGCCACCAGAAATAGAACTTGATGCTGATCTCAGAAAGGTTGTCATTCTGCGTGCAAGCACTACCCTACGCTTATTCGTCACTATCAAAGGTCGGCCAGAACCTGAAGTGAAGTGGGAAAAGGCCGATGGCATTCTCACCGAGAGAGCCCAGATTGAGGTGTCCAGCTCCTTTACAATGTTGGTGATTGACAACGTTACCAGATTTGACAGTGGTCGGTATAATCTGACATTAGAAAATAACAGTGGCTCCAAAACAGCTTTTGTTAATGTCAGAGTTCTTGACTCACCAAGTGCTCCTGTGAATCTGACTGTAAAAGAAGTAAAGAAGGACTCAGTGATACTGTCCTGGGAACCACCACTTATTGATGGAGGAGCTAAGATTACAAATTACATTGTTGAAAAACGAGAAACTACAAGAAAAGCCTATGCTACTATTACAAACAATTGCACTAAAAATACTTTCAAAATTGAAAATCTACAAGAAGGATGTTCTTACTACTTCCGAGTCTTGGCTTCCAATGAATATGGGATCGGTTTACCAGCTGAAACAACTGAACCCGTTAAAGCAGCTGAACCACCCCTTCCACCTGGAAGAGTAACTCTTATTGATGTGACCCGTAATACAGCTACACTTAAGTGGGAGAAACCAGAAAGTGATGGTGGAAGCAAAATCACTGGTTATGTAGTTGAAATGCAGACTAAAGGGAGTGAAAAATGGAGCACTTGTACACAAGTCAAGACTTTAGAAACAACTATATCTGGCCTAACTGCAGGTGAAGAGTATGCCTTCCGGGTAGCTGCAGTTAATGAAAAAGGAAGAAGTGATCCAAGACAACTGGGAGTGCCCGTAATTGCAAGAGATATTGAAATAAAGCCTTCAGTTGAGCTTCCTTTCCATACTTACAATGTAAAGGCTAGAGATCAACTTAAGATTGATGTACCATTCAAAGGAAGACCTCAGGCTACTGTGACCTGGAAAAAAGATGGTCAGACACTTAAAGAGACAACTAGAGTCAACGTTTCTTCTTCAAAGACTGTAACATCACTATCTATTAAGGAAGCTTCAAGGGAAGATGTTGGAATTTATGAATTATGTGTTTCAAATAGTGCTGGATCTGTAACAGTTCCTATTACTATAATCGTCCTTGACAGACCAGGACCTCCAGGTCCCATACATATTGATGAGGTTAGTTGTGACAATGTAACTATTTCTTGGACTCCTCCAGAATATGATGGTGGCTGCCAAATTAGCAATTACATCGTTGAAAAGAAAGAAACCACTTCTACAACTTGGCATGTAGTTTCCCAAGCAGTTGCAAGAACATCTATTAAAATAGTTCGTCTGATAACAGGAAGTGAGTATCAGTTTCGTGTCTGTGCAGAAAACCGCTATGGAAAGAGTACCTACAGTGAATCTTCAGCTATTGTTGTGGAGTACCCATTCAGTCCCCCAGGTCCTCCTGGTACTCCAAAAGTTGTGCATGCCACCAAATCTACCATGGTTGTAAGCTGGCAAGTGCCAGTTAATGATGGAGGAAGTCAAGTAATTGGCTATCACCTTGAGTATAAAGAAAGAAGCAGCATTCTTTGGTCAAAAGCAAATAAAGTCCTCATTGCCGATACTCAAATGAAAGTCTCTGGCCTTGATGAGGGTTTGATGTATGAGTATCGTGTATATGCTGAGAATATTGCTGGAATTGGCAAATGCAGTAAGTCTTGTGAACCAGTCCCTGCAAGAGATCCTTGTGATCCTCCTGGACAACCTGAAGTTACAAATATCACAAGAAAATCAGTGTCACTTAAATGGTCTAAACCACATTATGATGGTGGAGCTAAGATCACAGGATACATTGTTGAACGTAGAGAACTCCCAGATGGCCGGTGGCTGAAGTGCAATTATACTAACATACAAGAAACATACTTTGAAGTAACTGAACTTACTGAAGATCAGCGTTATGAATTCCGGGTTTTTGCAAGGAATGCTGCTGACTCCATTAGTGAACCATCTGAATCCACTGGACCTATTACAGTCAGAGATGATGTTGAGGCTCCAAGAATTATGATGGACGTCAAGTTCCGAGATGTTGTTGTTGTCAAAGCTGGAGAGGTCCTTAAGATAAATGCAGACATTGCAGGGCGACCTCTGCCAGTAATCTCCTGGGCCAAGGATGGTGTAGAAATTGAAGAAAGAGCAAGAATAGAAATTGTCTCAACAGACTCTAACACTTCATTAACAATTAAAGATTGTGTAAGACGAGACACTGGACAATATACACTAACACTGAAGAATGTTGCGGGAACTCGATCTGTGGCAGTTAATTGCAAAATACTTGATAAGCCTGGCCCACCAGCAGGACCACTTGAAATAAATGGCCTCACTTCTGAGAAATGTTCTCTTTCCTGGGGACGTCCCCAAGAAGATGGCGGTGCAGATATTGACTATTACATCGTAGAAAAGCGTGAAACAAGCCGCCTTGCATGGACAATATGTGAAGGAGAGTTGCAGACGACATTCTGCAAAGTAACCAAGTTACTCAAAGGCAATGAATATATATTTAGAGTCACTGGTGTTAATAAATATGGTGTTGGTGAGTCCCTAGAGAGTGTGGCTGTAAAGGCACTAGATCCATTTACAGTTCCAAGTCCACCCACATCTTTGGAAATTACATCTGTGACCAAAGAGTTCATGACACTATGTTGGGCAAGACCTGAAAGTGATGGAGGCAGTGAAATTTCTGGATATATCATTGAAAGGCGAGAGAAAAACAGCCTACTATGGGTGCGTGTGAACAAAAAACCAGTTTATGATCTGAGAGTGAAATCAACTGGACTTAGGGAAGGATGTGAATATGAGTATCGGGTTTATGCAGAAAATGCTGCCGGTCTAAGTCTTCCAAGTGAACCCTCTCCCTTAATTCGGGCAGAAGATCCAGTGTTCTTACCATCTCCTCCATCCAAACCCAAAATTGTGGACTCAGGCAAGACAACTATTACTATTAGCTGGGTTAAGCCCTTGTTTGATGGTGGTGCCCCAATAACTGGATATACTGTAGAATATAAAACTTCCAATGAAACTGACTGGAAAACTGCCATTCAGAACTTAAGAGGCACAGAATATACAATAAGTGGACTCACAACAGGAGCTGAATATGTTTTCAGAGTGAGATCTGTCAATAAGGTTGGTGCTAGTGATCCCAGTGAAAGCTCTGACCTTCAGGTAGCAAAAGAAAGAGAAGAAGAACCTGTATTTGACATTGACAGTGAAATGAGGAAGACCTTGATTGTCAAGGCTGGCACCTCATTTACCATGACTGTGCCTTTCCGAGGAAGACCAGTACCCAATGTCTTGTGGAGTAAGCCAGACACTGACCTCCGCACTAGAGCGTATATTGATTCCACGGACTCTCGTACATCACTCACTATTGAAAATGCCAACAGAAGTGATTCTGGAAAATACACATTAACAATTCAGAATGTTTTGAGTGCTGCCACTCTGACCTTAGTTGTCAAAGTTTTAGATTCCCCAGGTCCTCCAGCCAATATTACTGTACACGATGTAACCAAAGAGTCTGCAGTATTATCTTGGGACGTCCCTGACAATGATGGTGGAGCACCAGTGAAGAATTACCATATAGAAAAACGCGAGGCCAGCAAGAAAGCATGGGTCTCTGTGACCAACAACTGTAACCGCCTGTCCTACAAAGTTACCAACTTACAAGAAGGAGCTATTTACTATTTCAGAGTTGCCGGAGAAAACGAGTTTGGCGTTGGCATACCAGCTGAAATAAAGGAAGGAGTGAAAATAACAGGTATGTTTTAAGAACAAGGAAATTCCACATATCTAAGGTTTATTTTGCTAGAATAGTGTAAATCATTCTAATTAGTCATCATTTAATCTTCAATACTGTTAGCTCAGACCCCAAACTATTTATACTACCACACAAAATGAAATCTCTAATACAGAGTTTTCATTGATTTAAAAAAATATATAAATTTACATAGCTAGAATTGGGTAATATACATATGTTGAATTTAAATATAATTGAATCTAACTGCACATATGTGTGTGGGTGCATAATAATCACACACTATTTTAAATTGCACATGAACTTTATGCCCACCCTGTATATATATTATATAAAGAGAATATGTGTGTGCAGAAACTACATGACAAATTTCTTACAAGATGGTTCATTTTGTCCCTCCTTTGTATTTTTATGATGCATTTGGGGGTAAATTCTATTATTTAATCTAGTTATTTAACACTTAATTTGATTTTGAATGCTACAACATGTAAGGACATAGCTTGGGGAGATCTGGTTACCTCAGAAGCCAACCCGGTTATATAAAAAGGAAAGAAAACTCAAATCAAAGTAAAAACATGACCTTCATTGAATAGTTTTCAACTTTAAATGCATGATGAATGCACATGGAGAAAAAAATGTAATAATTCTTCTCTTTCTTTTGATGATTTGTTTTCTTAGAAAAACCAAGCCCACCTGAAAAACTTGGAGTAACAAGTACATCCAAAGATAGTGTTTCTCTGACTTGGTTGAAGCCTGAGCACGATGGTGGCAGCAGAATTGTACACTATATTGTTGAAGCACTAGAAAAAGGACAGAAAAACTGGGTCAAATGTGCAGTGGTAAAATCAACCCATCATGTTGTTTCTGGTCTGAAGGAGAATTCGGAATACTTTTTCCGGGTGTTTGCTGAGAATCAAGCTGGCCTGAGTGACCCAAGAGAGCTTCTGCTTCCTGTTCTTGTTAAGGAGCACCTAGGTATTCCTACTTT
The DNA here is from genome assembly GCA_963574355.1 of Loris lydekkerianus. Taxonomy (NCBI): domain Eukaryota; kingdom Metazoa; phylum Chordata; class Mammalia; order Primates; family Lorisidae; genus Loris; species Loris lydekkerianus. The sequence continues at coordinate 39,309 of CAUYPK010045987.1, forward strand.
TATAGAGAGGCAAAATTTGAAATTGCTTGCGTTGATTTAAGTTGATATTTAGAAACTCTTTTTCACCTTCACTTTCCATACTCTTGTTTTTCAGAACCACCTGAAATTGATATGAAGAATTTCCCAAGTCACACTGTTTATGTTAGAGCTGGTTCAAATCTCAAAGTTGACATTCCAATTTCTGGAAAACCACTGCCCAAAGTGACTTTATCAAGAGATGGTGTACCCCTGAAGGCAACCATGAGATTTAACACTGAAATTACTGCAGAGAACCTGACCATCAATCTCAAAGAAAGTGTTGCCAGTGATGCTGGAAGATATGAGATCACTGCCTCCAACTCCAGGGGAACAACCAAAGCTTTCATTAACATAATTGTGCTAGACAGACCTGGTCCTCCAACCGGCCCTGTTGTTGTTAGTGACATAACCGAAGAAAGTGTGATTCTCAAATGGGAGCCACCTAAATATGATGGTGGAAGTCAAGTTACCAATTACATTATACTCAAGAGAGAAACAAGTACAGCAACATGGACTGAAGTATCCGCAACAGTTGCAAGAACCACGATGAAGGTCATGAAACTGACCACAGGAGAAGAATACCAATTCCGCATCAAGGCAGAAAACCGCTTTGGCATCAGTGATCACATAGATTCAGCTTGTTTTATTGTCAAACTGCCATACAGTAAGTTGTCAAAATTTTCAAAGATCCCAGGTTCGTTATCATATGTAGTACACATGTTTTAAATGTCTGTATTAATCTTTGGGATTTCTCTTCTGTAGCAACACCTGGACCACCATCTACACCATGGGTCACGAATGTCACTCGAGAAAGCATCACTGTAAGCTGGAATGAACCAGTGTCCAATGGAGGCAGTACAGTCATAGGCTATCACCTGGAAATGAAGGACAGAAATAGTATTTTATGGCAAAAGGCCAACAAAATGGTCATCCGCACAACTCACTTCAAAGTCACAACAATCAGTGCTGGGCTTATTTATGAATTCAGGGTATATGCAGAAAATGCTGCTGGTGTTGGAAAACCCAGCCATCCTTCCGAACCAGTCTTGGCCATTGATGCCTGTGGTATGTATTTGTCATGAGAGCAGTTCTGACAACTTCAAAATGCAAATCTTATTTCTACAAAGCAAAATAATATTGGCATAAGTATCACTAATCTGCTTTCTCTTATTACCACAGAACCCCCAAGAAATGTTCGTGTCACTGATATTTCAAAGAACTTTGTTAGCCTTTCATGGCAACAACCAGCTTTTGATGGAGGAAGCAAGGTTACAGGCTATATCGTTGAGAGACGTGACCTTCCAGATGGCAGATGGACCAAGGCCAGCTTCACCAATGTTATTGAGACTCAATTCACTGTCTCTGGCTTAACTCAGAATTCCCAGTATGAATTCCGTGTCTTTGCTAGGAATGCTGTTGGTTCCATTAGCAATCCATCAGAGATTGTAGGCCCTGTTACATGCATTGATTCTTATGGTAAGCATTTTTAGCCTTCTGAATCCCATTGGCTATTTAATATTTTTCCTCTTCCTAGTTCTAATCTGTAAGATAACTATTACAAGTTTATAGTTATATTAATTATATTTTTGGAAGAAAGTATGAACTATCTGGTAGTCTTAGGAAAATTCCTTGACCTTTCCAGGCCTCTTGACTTAACTATAAAATGAGAGCGTTAGACCTCAGGACACAGAAGGGCCCTTCCAACTTCAACCTTTTGTTTGAGTTGGTGCTTTCAGTCTATTTTAAATTGTCAGAATCAATAATTAAAACCATGGTTCAGTTCCCAGAGAATACTGCTCTTAAATAAGTGACAGACTAAACAGAGACTTTAATGATTAGCAGCAGCAACCATTTATTGGGTAATTTTTCAGGAATTCTCTGCCTTAGTTCTAATATCCCTAAAATTAGCCCATTGTATAAAAGAGATTAAGAGTGCTTATAGAACTTCCCCAAGGTCAACCAGCTCATCAGTGAGGGACTGAGGGATGCAGTGAGGATTAAAACAGACATCAGAGCTCTCTCTGTATCACTGTTAGTCCAAAACAGATATACTTGACCATTGTGGAAAATAAGTGGTAACTTTCTGTGACACTTTTACTAAAAGTTTTCCATTTTTAAGGAGGACACTGAGCATTCTAGTGTCTGGTCTGACAGTGTCCATTCACTACCATCCTCATGCCAAGAATCCTAGGGCTGCTCTTAATGCATCAGGCTTTGTGGCCACTAAATCAGTACTGGTGAGACTGTGAAGCAAGTCAAATTGAGTTGTTTCTCAGTAGTTCTTACTAGTCTGACAGAAAATCTGTCCCATAGTATGTAGGCCTGTGAGTAGAGAATTCAGACTTCAAGGCTTTAATGTGAACTGTCCATACTTGGATGAACTGGGAAGGGGAAGTAAAAAGAATAGGAGGTGGTCAGAGGAAGAGGAAAGAGGAACTAGAATAAAAGAAAACGTACAACACAACTTGTAACTCGGCGGCTAAGGTGCCAGGCACATGCACCAGGGCTGGCAGGTTCTAATCCAGCCCAGGCCTGCCAAACAACAACAAGAAAAATAGCCAAGCATTGTTGCGGGCACCTGTAGTCCCAGCTACTTGGGAGGCTGAGTCAAGAGAATTGCTTAAGCCCAAGAGTTAGAGGTTGCTGTGAGCTATGACGCCATAGCACTCTACCAAGGGGACATAGTGAGACTCTGTCTCAAAAAAAAGAAATACATTCAAAAGGCACTTAGGGTGCCTATCAATCCACGAATGGATTAATAAATTGTGGTATATGTACACCATGGAATATTATACGGCATATATATTTAGATGGCATTCCCCTAGTGTTATCACATCATCTTTCCTCTGCACATTCTCTGAGCCCGAATTTCTACTCTTATGAGAATACCAGTTATAATGAAGTAGGACCCATCCTGCTGACCTCCTTTTAACCTGATTACCTTTGTCAAGATTCTATTTCCAAAGACAGGCACTTTCTGAAGTACTGGAGGTAAAGATTCCTACAAACTTTTGGAGGGGAGACGCAGTTCAACCTATACCAACATTCTTTTTTTTTTTTTTTTTCCTTTTATTAAATCATAGCTGTGTACATTAATGCAATCATGGGGTACCATGCGCTGGTTTTATATACAATTGGAAATATTTTCATCACACTGGTTAACATAGCCTTCCTGGCATTTTCTTAGTTATTGTGTTAAGACATTTATATTCTACATTTAGTAAGTTTCACATATACCCTTGTAAAATGCAGGAGTTGGAAGTTGCTATGAGCTGTGACACCACGGCACCCTACCCAGGGCGACGGATCAAGACTCTGTCTCAAAAAAAAAAAAAAAAAAAGTAAAGTCTTTTATATAAAGATATTCTCTTTTTTTTTTTTTTTTTATTAAATCATAGCTGTGTACATTAATGCGATCATGGGGCACCATACACTACTTTTATAGACCATTTGACACATTTTCATCACACTGGTTAACATAGCCTTCCTGGCATTTTCTTAGTTACTGTGTTAAGACATTTATATTCTACATTTAGTAAGTTTCACATGTACCCTTGTAAGATGCACCGCAGGTGTAATCCCAGCAATCACCCTCCCTCCGCCCATCCTCCCCCTTCCTCCCCTCCCTCTC
>CAUYPK010045990.1:0-22498 GCA_963574355.1 Loris lydekkerianus
GAGTTTTAAAAATCTTACCATAGTTTTATTTTTTATACTGAAATCTTTGATCTGTCTATAATTCAACCTATTGTAAGGTGTGAGGTAGGGGTCCACCCTCCTTAGTTATTTTCTCGGTTATCTTAGAGCTGTCCCAACAACATAACAATCCGTATTTCCCCCACTAGTTTGAGAAGCTGTATTTTTTTTTTTTTTTTTTTTTTTTTTTTTGAGACAGTGCTATGGCATCAATAGCTCCAGCACCCTAAAATTCCTAGTTCAAGCCATCCTCCTGCCTCAGTCTCCTGATTAGCTGGAACTACAGGCATTATCTGTGCAATTTGGAAAAGCTATGTGGGTATTTGAGATGTGCTTCTTGATATGCAGGATCAAGGGGTTATATGGGATGACTGGATGGAAGGAGTCATCAAGCTGTGGGGTGGGGAGTGTTACTTTCATAGAGCATTTGATGCCGTAGACGGCCCAACTCATACAGTGGGCTGTTGTGGTTTCTAACATTTTCAAAGATGTTGAATTAGATGATATTATTTTTATTTTCTTCCAATTAATAAACCATCCCCATGATTCTGAAACTAATTTTGCTGATTTTACTTACCAACTTAGCCTTTTCTCTTTACCAAGGAGGAAACGTATCATTGTTTTTAATGGTGATAAATCAAAATAATCTTTGACTTCATATTGGGGTGATTCCTTGCCCATGCTCGTCTTGGAGACCATGTTTCCTTTGGGGGATCACCGAGGACCGGCTGCGCACGGAGTGGGGTGCGCCTCAGTGGTTCCTCCGGGGAACTCTGTTGGAGGTTGGGCACTGGCTGGGAAGCCACCAAGTCGGGTTTAGTCCCGTATAACTGTGGGCTCCCCCGGGGCTCTCAGACAAGACGCGGCTCTGGCTGGCAGTGCAGAGAACAGACGTGACGGTTCCAGGGGACATATATTAAAAAAAAAAAAAAAAAAATATATATATATATATATATGTATATATTTTTTATTAAATCATAGCTGTGTACATTAATGCAATCATGGGGTACAATGTGCTGGTTTTATACACAATTTGAAATATTTTCATCAGACTGGTTAACATAGCCTTCATGGCATTTTCTTAGTTATTGTATTCAGACATTTATATTCTACATTTGGTAAGTTTCACCTGTGCCCCTGTAAGATGCACCGCAGGTGTGGTCCCAGCAATCACCCTCCCTCCGCCCAGCCTCTCCCCTCCCTTCCCTCCCTCTCCCCTTTCCCCATACTCCTGTGCTGTCATAGGGTTATAGCTTTCGGAGGGGACGTTGTATGGCACCGGGGAGGTGCCCTTTCCCTTGGCCGTGGCTCAGCGGCCCTGTGGGCTCTCCTGGGGTCCTGTCCCAAGTCCAGCCTGGCTCCAGGCCTTCTGCGTCCTGTGGGCTCTCCTGGGGTCCTGTCCCAAGTCCTGCCTGGCTCCAGGCGTCTCCTGCGGAGCATTTATTTACCTTTTTCTCTGTCAGGTACACTCCCATTTAGTGCTCACCTGCTGGAAAACACCATTTCCTCCCGAGGACTTGATATAATAGAATGTGCTCTGATAGTTGGAGTGTGTTTCCCGCCATTTTCTAGCTCCATCTGTTTTGCAGAGGAGAGAGAGCTGGGAATCAAATTTAGCACCCATCCCTCATTAATAATCTCAGATGAAATCTTCCAGGTCTTGGGTAAGCAAATGAGGATTGCTGGTGAGCTTGTTCCGCTCTCTGGAGGCTGCCCTGTGCGGGCGGACAGCGCCCTCTGCCGGCGAGGCTGCTCCTGCACCGCGCTGTGCACCTGCCGTGCGGGCGCACAGAGCGCTGAATGAGAGAGAGAGCATCTTACCCTAAAACGGGACATGCAATTGGTGAATGCCCTGAATTCGGCTAACTCAGGGCTCAGGATCAAGGAGAAGTTGTGCAGGTTAAGGATGGGACGAGGGAAATTAATTGCCAGGAGGCTCATGGATTAAGAATCATTTCCTTAGTGACTTCTGCCCACACCGTGCACCAACGTTTGTAAATCATTTTCACTGGGGCTGGGGTGGGATTGCTGAGAAGTTGTTCTTTTTCCTTACCCCTTATTTTTATTATTTCCTTATTTCTGTTATTTTACCCCTTATAACACTGCACATTTACCTACAGCCAATCTCAGCAATTTCTGGATCCCTTTAAACCAGTAGTTCCCAACCGTTTTGGCACCAAGAACCGATTTCATAGAAGACAATTTTTCCACTGATGTAGGGAGTTTGGGGGACGGGAATCTGCAGGAGTTGGAGCTCGGGTGAGGATGCAGGTGGCATGGAGGGGCTGGTTTTATGAAGACATTTTTCCACAGATGGAGTCGGGGGTCGGGGGCAGGGATCAGACAGGGGGCAGAGCTTGAGCTGGCTACCGGCCTCTGACAATGGCCCATCTGTGTCCCCCCAGGTTGCAGACTGCAGCTTTAAACTGCTCTGATTCTAAAGCTATAGGGCTTGCAAAGAGCAGGTCACTTTAGGTGAGCTCTTTCTTGGGTTGCTGTGTTTCTTTCTCTATGTCCTTGTTTGAGGCTGCACCCAGGTCAACTGCTCGCTACCCATTCATCTGGATCCTGATGCAAACTCCACTGCCTCCCGACCCTGGCACAGGCCGGAGGTGGTGCAGGTTAATCCAATCTCACCCAACAAGACCCAACTTCCTTCAATCCAACAGGTTTTTGGAGTGCCGATTGTGTGGCAGAATATAAAGATAACTTGGGTGGTGGTGTCCTTACTGACAGGTAGTCTGACCAGCAAGCCTGGAGGGAGGGAGAGGGAAGCTGAGGTGCTGAGCCAGGAAGAAAGTGAGAATCTCAGATACAGAAGGAAGTCTCCGGGGAGTTACATTTTGAAAACAGGGTGGTAGAAGAAAGCCAGTCAGACCAAAGGCAGAAATAGAGGGGATGCCCGGAGCAGGGTGGTGAGCAGCGGGCCCCAGAGAAGTGGGAGGTGAGCTCCAGACTCTGTGTGTGTGTGCCAAGAAGACTTGGGAGCAGTGAGCTTGGGTGCAGAGGGAACCAGCTGGCTGGCCTTGCCATGCCAGGCTGCTCTTGGGCAGAGCTTCAGCAGGACTTTGGTTTAGCCTGGGTAGGTTTGCAAGGTGAACCTAGGAAGATTCTTGACTCTAGGGGGTGAGTCTGAAAGTTTAGATGGGTTTTAAGAACAGGCAAATAGGAATGATGGGTGCAAAAGATAGAAGATTGAAGCCAGAAGGTGAGATTTTCACAGATGCGTTTGGAAGTAAAGCCTGTCTGAGTTATAGCCAACTTCAGTGATGGGTCACTTACAGGTGCCTAGGGGCAGAGCAGGTTGAGTAACTGTGAGGCAAGTGTCACATACACCATCCATGTGTGTGCTAAGGTTATTCAGGGTCAGAGCAGGAATAAGGGTAGGCGAGAAAGTGGGGCAAGAGCCCTTGGGATATGACAGCACCACATACAGGAAGGGCCAGCAGAGTCCAAGGAGAGAAGGGGCTCCCGGACGGAGGGTGGGGCTCCAGCACACCCTGTTTTTTCACTCCTTTTTCCCGTCCCCTTCTGCTGGCTAGGGCTGCTAAACTCAGCGGCATCCCTCCACCTCTCACCTCAGGAACAGCCACGTGACCCCGGCCCGGGCAATCCTGGACTCCTTAGCGAGTCACTGGTCCAGTGGCTGATACACAACCCAAGCAGGGCCAATGTGTGTAATGTGTGTCTCAATCCCTGAAAGTTACTTTCTTTGTGGGTGAGTTTTTTTTTTTTTTTTTTAGACAGAGCCTCAAGCTGTCGGCCTGGGTAGAGTGCTGTGGCATCACAGCTCACAGCAACCTATAGCTCCTGGGCTCAAGTGATTCTCCTGCCTCCACCTCCCAAGTAGCTGGGACTACAACATACGGCTATTTTTTTTTGTTGTTGTTGTTGTTGCAGCCATCATTGTTGTTTGGCCAGCCCAGGCTGGATTCAAACCCACCAGCTCAGGTGTATGTGGCTGGTGCTTTAGCCGCTTGAGCCACAGGCGCTGAGCCTTTGTTGCGGTTTTATTTTTGAGATTAATATGAGGATATAAATGATTAAGTTGCAGTGTTTGCATTTGTTAGGTAAGGTCTCTGTGGCAGTTGTGTGCCTCAGCTAGGAGGTATACCCGGTACCCTTACGTTGTTCCCATTAGGTGGGAGCACACCCATCCCCCCTCCTCCCTCTCCCCTCTACAGCCTCCCCCCTTCCCCCAACTTGAATTGAATTGATTTTTTCTCCAGTATGGTATTATGAGATCATCTGCTGGCTTCCTATTAGTATTGAGTACATTGGATACTTGCTTTTCCATTCTTGTGATATTTTACTAAGAAGAATGTGTTTCCACTCCGTCCAGGTTAATACAAAATATATAAAGTTTCCCTTTTTTTAATGGCTGAATAGTAGCTCATGGTATACACATACCACGGTTTGTTAATCCATTCCTGAGCTGATGGGTACTTGGGTTCTTCCTACATCTTAGTGATTATAAATTGATCTGTGATAAACCATCTCCTGCAAATGTCCTTATAATAAAGTGACTTTTTTTCTTCTAGGTAAATGCCTCATAGATTTTTCGTATTTCTTTCCATAGCGGCTGTATTAGTTTGCAGTCCCACCAACAGTGTACAAGTGTTCCCTTCTCTTCACATCTGCACCTTGGGGACTTTGTGATGCTGGTTAATCTCACTGGGGTCAGGTGATATCTCAGGGTGGTTTTGATTTGCATTTCTCTGAGGATCAGAAATGATAAGCATTTTATCATATGTTTGTTGGCATCTTGTTGTAGTTTGATTTTTGCCCCCCCCCCTTTTTTTCTTTTGTGGACATAGCCCAAGCACCCAGAACAGAGGCATTCAGTAAGTATTTCTTACATAGATGCGTACAGATATTGGGAAACAATGAAGGAGCTTCACTAAACCGGGGGTAGAATGCTGTGGCCACTAGCAGCTACCTTGTCATCCGTGCAAAAGCTTTTCTGTAGAATGAAGTCAACCAGAGAAAATCAGAGAGTAGAGAGGGGAAGAATGAGAGGGAGGGAGAGGGGAGAAGGCAGCTTGGCCACGTGCCAGTTACAGAAGATGTGGCCCCTTCACAGTTCCCTCGAAGTCTACCTCACTGTCCTTTCCAATGTGCATGCAGAGCAAACAAACCCCGCCGGCTACTCTGATCTTTCTGTATTTGTGGTGGACACAGAACCAGTGTAACGGGTGAGCTGATGTCCCTGTGCCCTCCCCAGGAAGGAGGACATGTGCAGCTGGGCAAGTACTGCCCTGCTGCTAGGGATCTGGGGCTGGGAGGAGAGGTGCCGCCTCCACCTGTGACCCAGGTGAGACTGTGACCAGCTGGTGGTTGCCGGGCAAAAGCTCAAAGTGCAGACTTGCCTCCTTCCTGGACTCCTGGGCTTTGAAAATACAAATACTTGTGAGTATTGGGGTAAAGGCTTTATGTTTTATGAGGATTATTGTAATCAAGGGCTAGATAGACCACAAGGATTTAGCTTAATGATTTCATTTTGTGTTTCAAAAAGCCAAGAACTAGAGAAATGAAAAATATGTCCTAATCACTGGATGAGCATGTTGTCTGGGGAAGCTGGATGCTGCCTACCCGCTTATTGCATGATGAATGTGTTCCTCTGAAATGAAGAGTGATGACCAGAAGGTAGAGACAGGACACCTGCTAATAGTCAGCTGGACTCAGGCTATTTGCTTGGTCAGGAAGAAGCAAGGTGTTGAGAGAAGGCCCAGGCTGGGCTGGTGGAGAAGGTCACAGGCAGCAGTGCCCTCTTCCCAGCAACCCCTTCGGCAGCTGAGTCAGCCTCACTTAGTTGAATTAGAGGCAAGAAGGGCTTTTTTTTTTTTTTTAAACCAACTGTGAGTGTTTTGTTCATCCTTCACCATTAATTCATATTTAATGAGAGTCAACTATACGCCAGGCTCAATATTAGCTCCAGTAGGGACCATGGTGATGAATCCCCCAAATAAAATGATTTATAATTAAAACAGAAAAGATAATCTTGCCATAATCAGAATCCAGCAGGTGCTGGTGATCTCTCTTCTGCTTTTGCTCATGCTCTCCTCGAGAACCAGAGGGTCAGCCATGTTCAAACCTGAGGGGTGAGTGCTGAGCAGATGATGCGAGAGAGAATGAGATTTCAATGAACTTGAAAGGTGGACATCTTTCCATAAATAATTATATAGTTTGAGAGTTAAGATGGAGTAGTAGAGGAAGAAGGACTAAAGGGACTGGAATATGTTTTACAGAATGCCAGATCTGAAAGCAGGTCTCCACTGTGGAGTCCAGGCAGACGGGACACAGAGCAGGAACAAAGGGAGCCTCTCCAAAGCCGTTCTTCTGCTTCAGAGATTTCCCACGCTGCCCACATAAGTCATCGGAGAGTAAATGCAATCTTGGTTAGCCCAGAAATGAGCCTTTTCCATGAGGAGTATCTGAATGTCTTTGTTTCTCTTTTAAATGAAATGCCTTCCCAAAATATGCTATATAGCTTTATTGTTTGGCTCTGAAAGAAACAACGACACTTATACCAGTAATGGTTTGGAAAGACATTGTTTGCAAATAAGCAGAACTGCAAAAAATGTTATTGCTTTCCCAGTGACTATGAAAGTCTACTTGTGGGAAGAGGAGGGGACAGCTTCTCTTCTCTGAAAGCAAGATGCTGGGCTCTCACTAGGGATGAGGACAGGGGAGGTAATGTGCAGTCAACATCGAGAGGGTGATTTAACAAATGGAAAATACTAACTTTTTTCCTAGGGTTAAAGTCTTTCATAACCCATTCAAGGGCTTTGACTGTATTTCAAATGAAAGATAACTTTTTCCATCTTGTTTCAAATTACACTTGGAAGAGTTTCCTTGGCAATGAATTTAGAAATGTATAGAAAAAATAAGAGAGGAAGTGTAGAGTTTGAAGTCAGGAGACAAGCAGCCATGGTAGGATGTTTGGACACTAGGAGGAAATTTTCTCACCTGTGAAATGGGGACATGCAGATCCACCTCATGTGGGGTTAAATGTCTGCATGATAAATGCTGGAACATGATGTGAGGCTCAGGACCTGTGCTCATCACTGTCCAGTTGGTAATCAGCTACCACCAAGGTGGGAGATTCTGAAGGCAGAATGTGATGGGGAGAAAAAAAAAACAACTCATAAATGTGTTTGGATTTATGTGCTGTGTGTTAGGTGGCTGGACCTGAATCTCTGTGATAAAGACACAGAGAGGCTTTGGGCATAATTAGTTCCTCTGGTATGTAAGTTTAGAACTCCATGGCTTGCATCCTAGTACAGTTCCCTCATGACATGGATTGTTAGTCACCACCTGCATGGCTCTCTGTGGGATGGTGTCACTCAGCTTTTGCTCCAGGAGTCTATGAGGCTAAGAAGTAAACCGGTGACTCTACCAACACCCTGACCCTTATTATTCAGACTCTGAATAAAGTTAATATACATACATACCTGCTGACAGGGTGCGTGGGCTCATCCTGGCCCCAATGTTTTCAGGGTGGCGCTCAGAGCCTGTTGTTGTACCCATTGCCATTGTCTGAGAAAAACTCAGACCTCCCTTCAGGTACAAATCAGATGGTGATTTATTACATCTGCACAGGGGGTAACTGCCCTAAAGGGCAAATGGCCCTGAAATAAGGAGCAGGCTGATTTTTATACCATTTTTGTGCTGCATGGCAAGCTGGCAAACACAGAAGCAGAACATGGCAGTTAGCTCAGGATGGGGTTACAGTCAGGTAGTTGGCTCAGGGGTAGCTCGGGGCAGGGTTCCATCGTGGCAGTTGGCACGGAGACAGCTCTTGGCAGACTCGGTAGCTTGGGAAACTCTGCTTGAGTAAGCTTTCACTATTGTTTTACCTGTGGCTAGGAGTCTTTGGGAACTCAGGGAACTTCCTTATTCTATTCTGAAACCTGTTCCTGGATTTTGGGGGGAGGGGAAGGGGAGGAGTTTGAGATGTGTGGGGACTCAGGCTGAGACAGTTAGGGACATTTAGGGGTCTTTTGCTGAGTTGGTTATTAACACTGTATGTGACATAGAAGCCCAGAAGCCCTGAGTTCTTGAGGGCTCCCAACCCTCTTTGTCCCTTTATTTCTGCACATTTCCAAAATGCTTTCCTGTGATTCATCCCCCTTAAAACTTCCCACTGTGTGTGTGTTATCAACAGGCCTCTTCCTTCCTCATTTGGGTCCCAGCAAGCTCGCTTCCCTACTTGCCTTCAGGGAAACCAGACCTTATTTGAGGACCCCATGATCATGATGGTCCTTCTGAGATGTCTGATCACTTCTTGACCCTCCACGTACCCACAGTCTGGTAGGAACAGCAGTATCCTCCGTCCTTCCTGTGTAATTTCAGGATTCACCTCTGCTTGTGCAAAGACCTCTTCCTCCAATCTCAGAGATTCCAGCGTCCCTTCAGCTCACTTGTCTGTGCTTATTAAAGATTTTGGAGATCTCCACCTTGTCCCATGCTCTATTATGTCCTAGGACAGTGTTTTTCAGTATTTTTAATCTCAGGGCACACTTGAACCTACAGTTAAACTTCTGAGGCACACTTAAATTATGTTGATCAAAAGAAAGAGTGAAGAAAAGAATATGCTTGCTTTGAAATTCTTTTGGAAATAATTTAATTAATGATCTTTAAAATTTTTCAGGGCATACCTAAGATGCTCTCACAGCACACCAGTGTGCCGCAGCACAAAGGTTGAAAATTAATGTTCTAGGGGAATTTCTCATTCATCGTTCACAGCCCTCACTTGACTAAATAAAATAATCTTCACACCCACTTTCCCTCTCCCATCTCTGCATACTTTGACCAGGTCAAATCTGGGATGAGCCCACACCAGCACCCTTAGTCACAGGCAGTCTTTCTGGCCAATGTGTGGGCTTCTGGAAGCTGTGGGTCTCTGCCTGCACCTGTCACCAGGCCCTTTGGGTCCCTGCCCTGGCGCTGTGGCTCAGGTGTTGAAGCACTGACTGTGAGATTCCTCATCCTCACCCCTCCGAGCCCTTGGTGGGGCCTCCTGCATCAGGACATGAGGCTGCTGCAGGCTCTGACTGGCACAGAGCTGCCTCAGCGTCCCCGCCCAGCTCAAGTGTGGACTCGACACTCCTCTCACTCGCCTTTCTGAACCGCTTTTCCTATCACATCCACCCCAAGATGGCCTAAGTAAAGTGACAAAGGCACTTTTGAATTCCAGAGTCATGGGCACATAGGGCATCAGTAGCTGGTGAGATCAGGAGAGGACCCGAGAATGGGGGGGAAAGGGGAGAGGGAGGGGAAGGAGGGGGGGGTGGGAAGAGGGAGGGTGATTGGTGGGATTACACCTGCGGTGCATCTTGCAAGGGTATATGTGAAGCTTATTAAATGTAGAATGTAAATGTCTTAACACAATAACTGGGAGAATGCCAGGAAGGCTATGTTGACCAGTGTGGTGAAAATGTGTCAGATGGTCTATAAAACCAGTGTATGGTTCCCCATGATCGCATTAATGTACATAGCTATGATTTAATTAAAAAAAAAGAGAGAGATGAAAACTGTCCTCCAGCCAGAGTGTGTCATCCTACTGTGTGCCCCTGCACAGCCTAGGTTATTCCTCCTGATCTGCAGGCAGTTATAAAAGGTCAGCTCATCCATGTATTCATGGAACCTCAGACCCCACCAGTCCTAATGTCCTACCATCATCTCCAGTACTGGCCACCTGGTGTGGCCACTATGGGGCCTGGCAGTGGGGTCTTCTCCTGGACAGCCTACTGTGTACCCTATCTCACCAAGACCCTACCTCTGGGCCCACCGGCAGGGTCTGTGCCCTTTGCCCTGTGGGACCAGCCTTGCTAGCTGGGAGCAGCCACCCACATCCCCCACCCTCCAGCCAGGTGAAGCCTTTGGCCTGCAGTGCAGCCACTTGACTCTCTGGGATGGGTTCCGTGGCCCGGCTGCCTCACACATTGTGGAGGGTCAGCTCACAGCCCTCCCTCTGCTCCCTGCTCCTTCGGCAGGCCTTCCCAGGGTCCCTTCTCCTGCAGGTGCACTCTCCTACTGTTCTCTTAAACTCTCCTTTTGTTTTCAGGCCTAGCTATTTGTTTTCCATCTAGACTTTATGTTACGGCTCCGCTGAAATGAAAACTGTGGAATCAATCATTTCTGGTCTATAGGGAGCATTCACCGTCCAAATCAATTACACCCATCTGCCTCTGCATTCCCGAGGTGGAGACGCCACCCTGCGGTGTCTTCTCTGGGTGGCTGTGACAGTGCCCTTATCCTGGTGACTTGAGTCTGTCCCTCTGTGGTCTTGACAGCAGGTGCTGAGTGGAGGTGGCCCGCCTGCTCCTCCCTGTGCCTTTGCAGCCTGCCTGGAGATTCACAGCCCTCCTGCCATGGGAGCTTCTCCAGCTTCTCCTTTCGTCTACAGCTGCCTCCCTCCGGGCACTACAGACAAAATCTAGGTTTAAATTCAATCCACCTCTCACTGATTTCTGAGGAAGCAGGATGCCTCGCAGCGCCGTGCCAGTGACACCCCCTTTACAGAGTGCTTTAGCTTTTGGCTGGGTAAACAGCCTCACCCCAGAGGAAAAAGCATATTTCTGTATAATCTTGTAATTGGTCCTTTGTCATTATCTGCTCTTTGATAATATTGATCGTTCCTTTACTGCTGAGCTCACTGTCCTAGCCCTTGAAACACAAAGGGAGTTTCAGGCTTATAAGTTGTTTATTTTAAAAATACACTTGTACTGTAGATGCCTCACTGGGGCTAGTGACTTTAGGTGTCAGAGGATAAACCCCGTGGACCTGAGGTGTGGCCTGCTGCTTCCTCCCTCTCCCGGCTGTGAGGACTTTGAAATGAGGTGCTGGCGGTGAGAGTATCCGGAGGAGCCTTGTGAGTGGACAGCACTCACCCTTCAAAGCCAGGAACCTCAGTCCCAGGGTCTCTCTCTGCAGTGCTCCTGAATAGGAGCCACCCTTGCTTATTTGAAGCCCCTGCCTGCAGTCCTGGCTCAAAAACATTTTAAAGGAAGCAAAAATAGTTCCCACGGCAATGGCTCAGCAGCCTGTGGTCTGTTTTGAGGCAAGCCTTTAATCTAATTTCTGTCTCACCCGATAGGTTTAGGTCAAAGTCAGCAGTGGATGTTGCCTACCCTGGGTTGACTAATGTTTGTGCCTTTTAAAAACAGCCAGGGGCCTATTAAGGTGCCACCAGATTCCCAGGACCTCTGGGCACAACTAGCTGCTGGGAACCCCCCACAAGCAAGTGAGGCCCCAAGCCTCCTTAACAACCTTCCTTCCTTGGCCACCATCAAGGCCTTCAATTTTCCACGTGATGTTGGTCCTGCCTGTAACTATTACAACGAAGTGCTTACTTTTTGATTTCCAGTTGAAATCCTTCTGTTGAAGCTTACAAGGACCCATAAGTCTCTTCTCTGAATTTAGAAACTAGCAAGTTGGCTGCCATTAGAAGGAGGTGAGAACAGAAGCCCATTGTGGTAGCACCGGGCTGACCCGAGCATGAGCTGGGTACTGGAACCCGCTGGGCAGCCTGCATCTTCCTCATCCCTCGGCATGGAGTCAGGCGGCGGGAGTGTGCATGGCGCAGAGAAGGGCACCATTCTGGCCTTGCCTAGAGCAGGTGCTGCCTGGAGCTCTGGCGGCAGGGAGAGGGTGGTTTGGACTGCAGGTCCTCCACCCCGTGGGGAGAGGTGGACATTTCCATTCTCCTCTCTCTGGAAGGTGACTGGGAATGCAGAGAAGCAGGTGAAGGCGTGATTCTCACTCTGCAAGTGTGATCCTGAGGAGCTAGTTGGAAACGAAGACAGAGTCTCCAATCCCATCCAGACCCAGGGAATCAGAAGGGCCGAGTGGGGCCTGGAAATCCGAGCTTAGCAATCTGCTGGGTGACACGGACACAGATAATTCTCAGCATTGGCACTGATGACATTCTGTGCCACGTGGTCTTTACTCTGTGTGTGTGTGTGCATGTGGATGTGTGTGGGTACGTGTGTGTGCACGGTGTGTATATGTGAGTGTTGCAGTGTTTGTGTATGTATGTGTGTGCACACAGTGGTGTGTGTGGTATGTGCCTGGTGTGCGCGAGGTGTGTATGTGCACACGTGTGTGCATGTGTGTGTGTGCGTGCCCACATCCTGCATCCTGGACATTGCCGGGTGAAGAACAGCATCCTGGTCTCTGCTCACTAGATGCCGGCAATACCCTTGACAACCAAAAGTATCTCCAGCATTGGATAGTTTTGCCAGGGAGGCAAAATCACCCCCAGAAATTTCTTTTCTGAAATGTAGCTCAGCAAAAAAGCCCTTATAGTACACAGAGAACAAAATGTTAGCAAAGAACTCACAGGAACTGATAGAGGTTATGTCCAGTTGGTGGGTAGGAAGTGATCTTTTTTTTTGTTTTTTGTTTTTTTTAATTCATCTTTTCTTTATTTTCCAAATGTACTAAAATGTTTTATATTTCCAAGAAATGCACATTTGAAATGCTATTTTGGTAGTCATGAGGGACTTCTAAACTTCCTCTGTGGGTGCGCTGGTTGAAACCCCAAGCACAGGTTTTCCACTCATCCCATACCTGGCACCTCATTAGGGTGTGTCCAGGACTCCAGTGTCCTCCTGGTCTGCTGTGGTGCTAATGCTGCCCCAGGGCAGCCCCGGCCTCACCGAATGCCTCTCCGGATGCTCAGCCTACAGCTGCAGGAAGACATAGGTGAGGTCCAGGAGGGGTAGCACCTGAGATCCCTTTTACAGAGATGGCGAATCATGGGTCCAGGAGGAGTAACACCTGAGATCCCTTTTACAGAGATGGTGAATCATCTAAGAGTCCAGTGATGATGCTGGATCTGCTCAGAACACCCAGGTGGCGAGTAAGTGTGGAGTTAATCCTGAACTAGCACAATCCCCATAACTGCCACTCTGTGACTACCAATTGAAGACAAATTGAACGTCATGAAAATTAGAAGATTTTGATCAAGAGCCAGTATCAACAGAGTCCAAAGACAGCCTCCAGAACAGGAGAGGTTTGAAGATCATGTATCTGGTAAGGCGTAAATATCCAGAATAAATAGAGAACTTCTAAAACTGAACTCCAGAGAATAACCTTGTTAAAAAATGGGCAAAGGACTTGTACAGACATTTCTCCAAGGAAAGCGTGTAAATAACCAATGAGCACATGAAAAGAAGCTCAACTAATAATCACTAATAATCAGGGAATCGCAAATCAAACTCCAGTGAACAGGACGGCTGCTGCCAAAGATCAGAAGATGACAAATGTTGGTGGGGATATGGAGAAACTGGAATCCACGTACACTATTGATGGAAACGTAAAATGTTACAGCCACTAAAGCAGTATGACAGTTACTCTAATAATTAAAGATAGAGTTACCATATGATCCAGGAATTCCACTTCTGGGTCTGTACTCAAAGGAACTGAATGCAGGGTCTTGAAGAGATATTTGTACACCCGTGTTCTCAGCAGAGTTATTCACAGTAGTTGAGACATGGAGGCAACATGTGCCCATAAACAAATGAATGGATAAGCAAAATATGGTCTACCCGTACAATGGAATAGCATTTAGCCTTAGAAAGGAAGAAACTTCTGAGGCACAACCCCACTTGGATAAACTTTGAGGACATTCTGCTAAGTGAGATAATTTAGACACAAAGAAAGCAGCACCATACGATTCTGCTCATGTACCTGCAGCATTAACTTCCTAGACACAGAAAGCAGAATGGGGTTAATAAAGGCCGGAGTGAGGGCGGAGTGGGCAGCTGGTGTTAAATGGGTGTAGGGTTTCAGGTCTACAGGATAACAGGCCATAGGAAGGTGGCTGTGAGTGACGGTTGCACAACGTTATAATGAAGGTGGTTCATACTGCTGAACTGACCTAACAGATGCAAACAACGGGACCCAATCATATGTACCCTTAGAGTAATAAAAAAAGTAAAATCGTGGAATGACACAGATCTGTGCTCCCATTGGGTGGCTGATGAAGGGGTAAGCACATTGTGACTTAGCCATACAGCGGCACATTGATGGACTATAAAAATGAAGTACTGACCCGTGTTACCACATAGAGGAACTTTGAAAACAGGATGTTATGTGAAGTAAGCTAGATACAAAATGTCACACAGTAAATGATTGTATGTGGTCATGTGATTCAATAGGAAATGTCCACAACAGGCCCGTCTGTGTAGACAGAGAGAGGATCAGTGGTCCCCAGAGGCTAGAAAGAGGGGACAGCACAGGACTGACTGTAATAGATACAAGGACGATGAAAATGTTCTGGAACTGGGTGGTGGTGATCAATGCCCAACTCTGTGAATATACTAAAAAAAACTTTGAAAGAAGGAACTTGAAAGATACAAATTATATTTCATTATGCTATTATTTAAAACAAACAAACAAACAAAAATATACATGGTTAAGATAGTAAATTTTATGTTAGGTGTATTTTGCCACAGTAACAATTGTTTTTAAAAGCAAAAAGAAATTATCGTGTTTCAATTACATTTCTCACGTTGATGAAAAAGCAATAGCTATGCCCTGTAGGTTCTGGAACACCCCACCCAGAGTGACAGGAGGTGGGGTGTAGGGCAGCAGGATGCCAGTGGGCAGCTCCTGCACAGCCAGCCCTCACTGCACAACCGACACCGACCTGGGCCTTGGTGGGGATTTACCAGGCAGAGAGAATGCAGACCTGTCAGGGAGAGGGGCTCACAGAACCCGGGCCTGCAGGCCAGACAGCGCAGCGGAGCTAGCAGTGAAGCAGGCAAGGGGGCTGGGCGTGCTGTGCACACTGGAGACCACGGATTGCCACGCCTTTTCCATTTGGGTGACCTTGAAAATTTATTTGATGCCTTAGCTTATAGAGTGGGGCTGGCTTTTTAAAAAAGATTAAATATGTTAAATGAAGTAAGGCCTTTTGCATAGTGCCAGCAGTGCTCCATCTAGGAGTGACTGGCTACACAGCTGCAGGAGAGCTCATCCAGATAGCACGCAAGGAGGCACAGGAAGGATGCTGGGAGGAAGGGCTTCATCTGCCGTGTGGCTCCAATCTCGTAGATTAGACGTGGTCCCCTTCTGACAGATGTCTCCAGAGGTTGGGCAGAAGATCAGCTTGAGGGGCTTCCAAGGTAGGCAGGCGCATAGTCAGCGGGCACTCTCCCTGCACAGGTGCAAGCTGGGGAGGGCATAGCAGTGGCCTGGGGGGCAGTGTGGGACTCCAGAGGTGCTCCGCTGTGGGGCCCGGCAGGAGGCTGGTTTCACATACTGTATTTCTATTTTAAGATCTTAGTATAAAGCCAGATTCTTAGCAAAAAAAGTACTGCTATGCTTACTAATTCCCAGCTTCTGGCTCGTTCTGTGTTATATGAATCACTGGGTCAACATGTGCCCTTTCAAGGAATATAATGTTCTCATTCTCATGCCAGAAAGGCCGGGCAGCTTTAATCTGCTGCAGTCTAATAGACCTGCTCTTTCTGTTGTGTTTTCTCATCTACAAATGCGCACATGACTAACCCGGCTGTGTTGTTGTTATTCCTGTCCACACTCACACAAGGAAAACATAGACCTGCTCACTTCTTGAATGCTGAACATTTAAGGTGTCATTTCCACCTTCAAACTTCAAATCAAAGCCCTCCTATGAGATGACCAAAGCCAAGGTGTAGGAGATCAGATGATTCTTCAAGGGAAGGAGAAGCGAGAGTTAAGCTTTGAACGCTCTGTAACTGTAAGAAACACCTGTGATAGAACAACTCGCTAACACGTGGGTGATAAGGGCTCAGCTCTCCTTAAAACGAGAGCAGGAGAGCTTCAGCATCAGTGCTTGGCAGTCTCTCCACACCTGTGGTGTAGATAGCCACAGGATCAGGTCTACAAGGAGCTGCAGGAGAGGCTAGTCTGGACTCACTCACTTGGACTCTTTTGTTCCTCCTGTTGGGAGGGTGCCTGCCCGGGGCCCTTCTACAAAGACTGCTAAGGTTCTTTCTCCTACTAAGACTGTTTCTCTCCCTTGGAGACTTCTCTCTCTCTCTCTCTCCTGCTAAGACAAATTGCCCTCTGGCACCTAAGGAGAGTTGATCCTGAGCAAGGTAGCACAGGGGTCCACGTCCAGACAGTTTTTTAGGCTGGGAACGGAGACCTGGTATCCCAGCCCCGACACCAAGGCTTTGACTCTCACCTACAAACCCTGGGCTGTACCTGTGTGCATGGAAAATGCAAACCCGAATGTGCTTGGGGAGCTCCACTGTGTAAACCTTGGCTTTGCAGTGAGAAACCAGTGGCTGGACACGCTGTGAGCTGTCCGTAACAGGACTGCAGAGAGATTTAATCAGAAGTGGAGGATGAGTTAGAAAGAAGTGAGTGTGGTGACACGGGTAACTACTTGCAGAGGTCACATGTGCACTTCTTAATGACAAGGAAGTTGTAGATAATTTGCCTGTGGGAGGTGAAACACTCTGTCTTCAGGGCTCATATAACCCTGTGTTAATTGGCTGGTTATCTTCACTGGCCGAATTATATGCCATAAAATTTATCCCTTTGAAGTATACAAGCCAGTAGTTTTTTTTTTTTTTTTGCAGTTTTTGGCCGGGACTGGGTTTGAACCCACCCCCTCCAGCTTGTGGGGCTGGTACCCTACCCTTTTAAGCCACAGGTGCCGCCCTACAAGCCAGTAGTTTTTAACATATTCACAGTATTGTGTGAGCATCATTATTACCTAACTTTAGAAAATTAGTGACCCCCCCAAAAACCAGAACCCATTAGTACCTCCTTCACTCAGGCCCTGGCAACCAGTAGTCTACGCTGTATCTGAGTTTTCCTATTCTGGACATTTTGTAGAATGAAGCCTACGACATGTGGTCTTTTTGTGAGTGGATTCTCTCCCTGGCAGCAAGGTTTCCAGGTCCATCATGTCGTAGTGTGACTCACGCTTCCTTCCTTTCCTGGCTGCCTGAGATTCCCTTGTATGCATACAACACTTACCTCCGGCCGTTCATACGTTGTTAGACATTTGGGTTGTATCCACTTTTTGATGACTGACGCTGCTTTACACATTCATGCAGAAGTTTTTGTGTGGATGTGTTTTTAATTATCTTGAATATACACCAATGAATAAAATTTATTCCAGTCATATGAATTCTATATGTAACATTTTGCAGAACCGTCAACCTATTTCCAGAGTGGCTACACCATTTTACATCCCAGCAATGGCTCGAGGGTTCTGCTTTCTCCAGTTTCTCACCAACACTCCCCATCTTTTGGTAGATGATTCTGTCTATCCTAGGGGGCATGATGTGCTGTCTTGTGATGCTTTTGATTTACATTTCCGAATGTAAATGACTGACACAGTTGAGCATTTTTTTATTGTGCTTGTTTGCTGTTTCTATACGTAATCTTCTTTAGCAAAATGTATACGCAAATCATGCGGTCCCTTAAAAATGACGTTATTTGCCTCGTTGAGTTGTAGATGTTTCTTTGTATTAATCTTAGATACTAGCCCTCATTTTCAAGTACTTTCTCCCACTCTGTGTATTTTCTTTTCTTTTTTTTTTTTATGGTGCCCTTTGAAGCACAAAATTTTAAAATTTGGGTAAAATTCAATGTATTCTCTTTTCAAAAATTGCCTGTACTTTTGGTGTCATACCTAAAACAAAAATTGTTCAACCCAAGGCCATGAAGATTTACTTCTGTTTTTTTTCCAGAATGTTTTTATATGTCTGGTTTTTATATTTACGTGTTTCATCCATTTTGAGTTAACTTTTGTATATGGTCAAGTCTACCTTTATTTTTTTGAAAGTTTTTCAAATTTTCTTCTATTTTAGTTCATTCAGTTTTCTTAGCACCATTTGTTGAAAAGATCATTTTCCTCTCTTTGATTTGTCTTGGCACCCCTGTAAAAAAATCAATTGATCATAAGTGTGAGAGTTTATTTCTGGACCTTCAATTCTATTTCTTTGATGGATACGTCTGTCCTAATGGCCATACTGTGCTCATTGCTATAGCTTGGTTTTAAGTTTTGAAATCAGAAAATGTTAGTCCTCCAACTTGTTCTTTTTCAAGCTTACTTTGGCTATTCTGGTCTCTTGTACTTCCTTATGAATTTTAACAAATTTTGCAAAAAGGCGGCATAGGGATTGCATTGAATCTATAGATCACTTTGAGTAGTACTGATATCTTAACAATATTACACCTTTCAATCTCTGAAAAGTGGATGTCTTTCCATTTTATTAGGTCTTTAATTTTTTTCAACAATGTTTTGAAATTTTCTTTATGTAAGTTTTGCACTTAACATTTTTTATCCCTAAATTTTTTTATTTTTGATATTTTTGCAAATAAAATTTTCATAATTTCTTTTTAAAATTACTAATTGATGATATATTGAAATGCAGAGATTTTTACATTGTTCTTATGTGAATACATTAATTAGTACTATTTTTTGGTGACTTCCTTAAGATTTTCTGTGTACAAATTGCGTTACCTGTCCATCTCTAATATGGTCATTTTAAAATTTCTCTTTCTTGCCTAACTTCTCTGACAGGTACCATCTTGAATAGAAGTTACTACAAAATCTTAAAGAGAAATATTCAGTCTTTTGCATTAACTGTAATGTAAACTAAGAGTTTTTAACAGATGCCCTTTTGCATATTGAGATTTTCTTTCTATTTTCAGTTTGTTGAGAGTTTTTATCACATAAAGGTATTAGGATTTGTCCAGTGCTTCTTTAGTCACGACTGTGTTGTTATTTAATGTAGTAATACGTTAAACTACATTGATTGACTTTTGGATGTTAAACCAGCTTTGAATTTCAGGGACAAATCCTATTCAGTCATGTTGTAGAAACATTTAAAAAAATATATTGCTGTATGCAATTTGGTAGTATTTTGTTGACAAATTTTGTATCCATATTCATAAAGGATATTGGTCTATAGTTTTGTTTTGCTGGGATTTGGTATCAGTAAAACTGGCCTCATAGTGTGAGTTGAGAATTTCTTCCTCCTTTTCTATTTTTGAAAGACTTTGTAACACATTGATGTTAATCCTTAAATATTTGGGATAATTCACCAGTGAAACCATCTTGTTCTGGGCTTTTCTTTGGGGTTTTTCTGATAACTGATTCAATCACTTTACTTCTTATAGGTCTAATCAAATTTTATTTTAGTCCGTTTCAGTGGTTTGTACCCACCTTTTTGGAAGTCTGTCTATTTCATCTAGACCAACGGTTCTCAACCTGTGGGTTGTGACCCCTTTGGACTGTATTAGGGTTTGCAGCATTAAGAAGGTTGAGGACCACTGATCTAGACCATCTAATTGATTGACATGTAATTTTTCATGATGCTCCCTTAAAATTCTTTTGTATGCAGAGCAGTAATGCCTCCTTCCTTGTTCTTTACATTAGTAATTATAAATTTCATTTTTTTAAGTCTACCTAAAAGATTATTTATCAATTTTGTTTATCCTTTTAAAGAATCAATTTTAGGTTTCAAAAGTTTTCTCTTCTCTATTTTATTTACTTCCACCATAATCTTTATTGTTTTCTCTGTTCTGCTTGCTCCGAGTTCAGCTTGCTTTTGCTAGTTTTTGAAGGTGGATGGTTGTTTGTTTGAGATCTTTCTTCTTTTTTAATATAGGTGTCTACAGCCATTTATTTTGCCTAAGAACTGCTTTAGTATGTTTTTGTTTTCATTTATTTTGAAGTATTTTTTCATTTTCCTTGTGATTTTTCTTTGACCCATTAATTATTTAGAAATGTGTTGCTTAATTTCATATATGTATGTATTTTTGAATTCACACATTTCTTTGTTTATTGATTTCTAATTTAATTTCTTCGCAGTCAGAGAATATATATTTTATGGTTTCAATCTTTTTAAACTCACTGAGGCTTATTTTATGCACTGACTTATGATCTACCCTGGAAAATCTTCTACGTTCCCTTGAGAGGAATATGCATAATATATACTTGGTTTATAGTGTTATTCAAATATTCTATGTCCTTGCTGATCTCCTATGTATTTTTCCTACATATTATTATATTGTTTTTCTACATATTATTGAAAGTGAAGTGTCGAAATTGCCAATATTATTGTTGAATTGTCTGTTTCTCCATTCTTTTCTGCCAATTTTTGCTCTGTGTATGTCAAAGGTCTATTGTAACTTGCATGTGTGTTCATAACTATTACGTCTAATTGATGTGTTGAACCATGTTATTATAAAATGCTTTCTTTGTCTCTAGTAATAATTTTTGTCTTAAACTGTATTTTACCTTATGATAATATACCCTATCTAGCTCATTTCTGTTTTCCTGGTATCTCTTTTTAATATCCCTTTACTTTCAACTTATATGTGACTTTTTTTTTTTTTTTTTTTTTGAGACAGAGTCTCACTGTGTTGCTCTGGATAGAGTGCCATGGTGTCACAGCTCACAGCAACCTCGAACTCCTGGGATGAGGCGATTCTCTTGTCTCAGCTTCCCGAGTAGCTGGGACGACAGGCGCCCACCACAACGCTGTCCATGTTCTTGTTGCAGTTGTCGTTGTTGTTTAGCTGACCCAGGCTGTGATGGCACCCTCCGGCCTCGGTGCTTGTGGCTGGCACCATAACCAGCAGCGTAACCACTGTGCTACGTGCACCAAGCCTCATGTGTGACTTTGAATTGTCTCTTTTACATAGCGTATAGTGAGACCATGTTTTTGTTTGTTTTTACCTATCTGCAATGTCTGATTTTCTCTGGGAGTGTTTATTTATATGAATGCAATTACTGACGAGGTAGAATTTACATCTGCTATTTTACTTTTTGTTCTTTTGTTTGTTACTCTTTTTTTCCTTTATTCATCCATGTCTGTCTTTTGTGGGTGAATAGATATTTATTTTCTAGTCTAATTTAATTTTCTTGTTGTTTCTTTTACTATATATATGTTATTAGTTAATGATTGCCCTGGGGATTATAATTAGCATCTTAACTTTAACCTATCTAGTTTGGAATAATGTTAACTTACTTGCAAAAAGTTTAATACCCAAACTTTGTGTTAGTGGTATTTATTGTCCCCTCTTTGTGCTGATATTGCCAAATAACTCATTATCGTTATTTATTAAAGTCCACAAACGCAGTTTGATAACTAATGTTTTATGCAGTTTTCCTGTAAATAAGGCAAGAGAAAAAAGAGTTACAAAGAAAATTCCTTTATATTGTGTTTTAGATTTTCTATTATCATTACTTTTCATTTCTTCATGCACATTTCCTCTTCCTGTGGCTCTCCTTTCATTTCTGCCTGAAGAAGTCCCTTGAGTATTTTTTGTGAGGCAGACCTGTTAGTGAGAAATCCTCTCTCTCTCTCTCTTTTTTCTTTCCCTTGGTCCAAATCAGATTTTCAAATAACCTTCAGATTTACACCTTGTAAATTGTATGCCAATACCTTTAGATGAGGTACAGAAAGAGAATTATAGGGTAGCAAGGGGAAGTCTACCAGGTAAAATGTTCTTCTTTAGTGAAATATTGTAATTCGGGCAAAACAGAAAAAACTCGTTCACTGATCCCAGGCCAGGCAGCAGGCACCTCTCTGAACACAGTTCTGTTGTGTAGTACGGGGCCTGGGGTGTCAGCACTGGCACCTGTAAGCTGGTGTGTGGGTGCATCTGAACGAGTTGCCCAGGGCTTGGGTTCCTCATCTGTTTCTCCACAGGGGCGGTGCCAGACCTGGTGAGTAGCAGGGAGGCAGCCTGCTCTGTGGCCTACAAGTCTTCACCAGGGTTTTGGTCTTCCAAAGTGTCAGGGATCCTAGGGAGAAGGAGGAACTCCCACCAGCTCTTTAGATCATTTATAATAAAATTCTCTAGAGGAGGGTTTGGAGAGAGGGTGAAACTGGTACTCCCAGGTACCAGTTTCCAGAATCCATGCAACATTAACGCTTAATGTTTAAGTGGAGAACATTTTTGGATATTTCTGGCACTGAGGACTGGGAAGTAGAGGCTGTTGGCAGTAAGTGGCAGGCCTGTTTCATCCAGAAACCTTCCTGGGGACCCCTGGATTGATGGACTGGCCCTACTTTGGTGACTAGCACTCTGCAGTGTGTGGTCACTCTGGGCAGTCTCAAACTTCCCTCAGCATCTGACTAGAGGCTCCTGGTGACACCCTCCTGGCATCCACACAGGTATGGAGGGTAGGCAGTTAACTGCACATGTGTATTAACCACACCTGTTGTTTTCAGCATCCTCCAATGCTGTGTGAGCTGTGGGTCCTGCTGACCTGGGGGTGACAGTAAACATCCCACCCATGATTGGCATCTCAAACACACACCATCTGCTGTGGGCTCCATGTTTGTGTCGGCGCGGCCCGGGGGCGCGGGCGCCACCCAACCAGTGAGCCCACAGCAGATGGTTTGTGTGTGAGAGGCCAATCTTGGCTGGGATGTTTACGGTCAGCCCCAGGTCAGCAGGACCCACAGCTCACACAGCATTGGAGGATGCTGAAAACAACAGGTGT
>CAUYPK010045994.1:0-48832 GCA_963574355.1 Loris lydekkerianus
GGTAAGTCCTCTTAAAAATGATCCTCAAATATATGCAAATTTTACTGTCATGGTGACATTTTCTACTTTTTTTTTTTTTTTGTATTAAATCATAGCTATGTACAATGGTATGATCATGGGGCATCATACATTAGTTTCACAAACTGGTTGACACGTTTATATTACACTGGTTAACATAGCCTTCCTGGCAATTTCACAGTCATTGTGTTGAGACATTTACATTGTAAGATGCACCACAAGTGTATTCTCACAACTCCACATAAAGACACCCCCCCTCGATCCCCTCCCTTTCCCCCTTCCCCATGAGACATATTCCTTGGTTGCAGATGGGTTACAGCATTCATGTGGAAACCCTAAATTAGTTTCATAGTAGGGGTGAGTACATTGGATACTTTTTTATCCATAAAGTCATTAGGAAGCCGTAAGGGAGGAAAGGAGAAAGGGAGCTGGTATTTAGCACTTTACCTGCATTTCTAAACATTGGTCCCCAATTGCATTTTCTCCATTTGAGGTGAAGTTTTATAGAGATGTGTCTGTTTTATGGATGCATATTCCAGCAAATGCAATCATCATACAGATATGGTTTCTTATAAAATTAATAGGCTCCTCGGGGTTATAAAAATTCACACTGACTATAAAACAAAGTGTTTCCTCATTAATCACGCCCTAGGAAAGTGCCAGGTGTTTGCTATGCTCACCAGGTTGGGTTAGAGTCACATGACACCACTTTTAGCATCAAGGATATTTATGGCACTGAATGGGAGGTCCCTGTAATGGCTAAATGTCACTGCTCAACACTAGCAGAAAAGCTCAAATATTGACAATAAGATGGTGACAGCTTTTGTTATTATCTTATTGTTCTTTCTATTTTAGTTATGGAAAATCATCTATACACTGCAGGACATTTTGGGATCCAAACTGGCATTTTTATCTTCATTTCCTAGACTGAAAGAATTAAAACAGATGAATCTCAGATAGGTTCTTTTCTCTTTGAAATATATAAACCATTTCTGTGCACACTTATAAAGGTCTGCAGTGCCCTGCAATTTAGTCTACAGCAGTGGTTCTCAACCTTCCTAATGCCGCAACCCATAGTTCCTGTGGGTCATGACCCACAGGTTGAGAACAGCTGGTCTACAGGGATCTAACTCAACCCAAATAGATCCCAAGTTCTGAAATGAAGAAAAAGAAATAATTTTGTCACTTGTTTGCTTTCTTAAAAGAAAATTTCTTTGGTCTGTATATTTAGATGGAAGTCTCTTGGGTCATGCTACACAGAGTCTGTTCCTTGATCATCCTGATGCTTGCAATCTTTTGTGAGGCACCTGTCCTCTACAGTGACCTGATGGGAGCTGAGAAATCTGAGAACACAGCTGGTGAGTAAACACAGTAAAAAAAGTATTCTACAAACCACATTTACCCGGGTAGAATCCTGTTCAGATTGTAGGCACTTGTCTGTTATACCTACGTGTACATATTTCAGTAGCTACATGTCATTTCAATTCAGGCAGCAAATATTACTGTGCTGATTCACAGTGACCGAAATTCAGGCAGTTAGGTGGGCATTTGTCATCTCTGCTTCTAAAGAAGTTTTTTTGTTTGTTTGTTTTTTGTATTTTTTTTCATTTTGAATACTGCCACAGCTGGGAGATTAAGGAAAAAAAGATGAATGTAAGATGTGGCTGTTGCTTGCCAAATTTGCATTTAATGGAAATACTATTCTATATTCTGTGTGGTAAAGAGGAAAATAATTAGAATCCAGCAATGCTGCAGAGAAAGGTCCATGTATATTGTCTGAGGCTTTCTTTACAAAAAGACTTGCAGAGGACTGGGGCAAATATCCAATTTTCGTAACACAAATAAATCACTAAACATTGTACCAGAAGTTTTGAGTTCAACAAGCATAAGAAAAGCTACGTCTTTGCCAATGATTAAAGAGTGTGAGGCCTTTCTGGGGAGGGTGGGTTCACAGCCATCTTCTGTTCTTTGCAGGGGCTCTATTGATTCTGCCATTGCCAGTGCTGAGAGTTTGGGACCTGATTAATCCTGACAATTGCCTCCATTTCTCTGTTATGTTTTGAAACTACCACACGTTTTCAAAAGTATATGAGTGGCAAGGTGAAGTGAAGGTTCAAAAAACAGACTAAGTGTCTTTGGAGAAACTTGAGAAGTTTGGGATTCACTTTCTACCCTACACTTGTCACTCATGCCTTTCCAGGCCTTTGGTGAACTTCTTATTTTCAATGACAGCCTCTCAGTGGGCTGGAGCAAATGGGGGACTGGGGAACTTTCTAGCTCTCATGTATCTCAGCTATTCAGGATTTCACTTCAAGGTTCCACTGGGATTGAGCAAAGCTTAAAAGTAATTTTTACCAGGGTTTCACTTTGTCTGGGTTCTTCTTGCTAAAAGAAATCTCAGAAGCCAGTGTGAACCACGGTGTTAATGATTAATTATGGTTTGCTTTGTTTCCCCTCTCGATGACGTTTGCATGTTGATAAATAGTATCAGCGTCCACAGCCCAAAGTACAAGTGATATGGAAATTTTAGACATAAATACAAAGCCAGAGAGTAAGATTTGGGGGCTAAGGAAGCATTTTCCAACAACTCAAGATGGGAAGACACACATGTATATGAACAATCACATGGAAACAGAATAAAGGTGCTGCCTCTTTCTCAGCAGAGTGTGGATTTAGTTTCTCCCTGGATATAAAATGAGAACAGTGCTACCCACTTCGGCGGGATACTGCAGCAGTGAAGGGACTGATGGCGAAGGAGCCGAGCACAAGAACAAAACTAACGTTGTCTTCAGGTTTTCCTTGTGAACCAGGATTCTGAATTTGACGTTTGTTGTTCGTATTTTGTTACTGACCGTTAAATATGGTGAGATGAGGAAGGACACAAAACACAAGGGGCGGCCAGAGTCCTGTCCACTTCCCTGCGCAGACGGCTCTGCGCGTGCTCTGTGCCATGCTGCCTCAGCGTCGACTCTGCGCGTGCTCTGTGCCAGGCCGCCGCGCTGTCAGCTCTGCGCGTGCTCTGTGCCAGGCCGCCGCGCTGTCAGCTCTGCGCGTGCTCTGTGCCAGGCCGCCGCGCTGTCAGCTCTGCGCGTGCTCTGTTCCAGGCTCGCTTGCTGTGGGCCCTGCGCGTGCTCTGTTGGAGTCTCACGCGCTGTCAGCTCTGCGCGTGCTCTGTTCCAGGCTACTTCCTACAGATAAACACCTGTCAAGTAAGATTGCTCAGGGAGCTGGTAAAGCTCAGGTATACACGTTGCATCATTGCTAAAGTTTTCAATATGCTTTTTTAATTCATATAAAAATGATTCCTCATTTAATCATTTAAATTATAAATGAACATGACAGGTTGTCAATTTTTTTTTGAAAAAAGAATAAAATAAGAAAGGTTTTACTAAGAATCTATTATATTCTAAGTACTATTATAAGTTTCTAAGATAAAAATGAATTAGAAAAGGCTTCACTTTCAAGGAGCTTATGTTCTAGTCGTAGACACAGGCACGTACTCAGAAAATCACAAGTGCGTCTCTCTGAGTGCATGGAGGAAAAGCCGCTTGTGTGTGTCTGTACAAGCAGGCCACGTGTTGCCTCCCGCCAGAGCACCACTTCTCTGGTTTGTTGTTAACGAATAACTACGCAGGCCTAAGCAGTCAAATCTGCCCAGTCATTAAGTCCAAGTTGTCCTAATTTCTGGGTTCTTTCTCAACCAAGTAAGTATTTGCAAAGAGATAGAATCTCCTAGAAGTTGTTTCTGGGTCTCTCACAAATACCCCTGTGCTTGAAAACAAAAAACAAAAAACATATGCATGTATATTCACACACACACACACACACACACACACACGCACATATATAATGCTAGGGAGGGCCAGTCCTGCTGGAATTTCTAGATTTGCAATTCCTCTTCTAACTCCATGTTTAGAAAAAATGTGTTCTGGGCCCTGTGTTAACCAATACGATCAGAACATAATGTTTTTAAGCATAGAGTTCAAAGAGGAATTGCAAGTCTAGGAATCCCAGGAGGACCGGCCCTCCCTGGCCCTCTGGAGGTGCGTGTGGCAAGTCTAGGAGTCCCAGCAGGACCGGCCTTCCCTGGCCCTCTGGAGGTGCATGTGGCAAGTCTAGGAATCCCAGGAGGACTGGCCTTCCCTGGCCCTCTGGAGGTGCATGTGGCAAGTCTAGGAGTCCCAACAGGACCGGCCCTCCCTGGCCCTCTGGAGGTGCGTGTGGCAAGTCTAGGAGTCCCAACAGGACCGGCCCTCCCTGGCCCTCTGGAGGTGCATGTGCGCTGCTTTCTCGGGGCTGCAGAATGTTTTTCTGCCTGAAAAAGAGTTGCTTTTGCCCAGGAGGTTTAGTTTGCTTTGGGGTACAATAAAATGTCTGTGGTTAAAACTAGCTCCTGGCTTCTCATGTACATGAAAAATTCATGACTTCCTGCATCCAAAGTCGCCTGTCACTGGGGCACTGCCCAGGACATGAGGGCACAGAAGTGAGCAGGCTTGTCCATGCTTGGATGTCTGCTGTGTATTTGGGCCAGTCATGTTTCTACTGACCCTCTTTGGTGTTCTCCATTAGCCTTACTGAAGTACTCCAGTGAATTCCTGTAAAATTTCTTTCATAGCGCTTGCCAGCGGCGGTACCCTGGGAAAGGTTTGTAAGAGAAGCTCTGACCTCTCTGTCTCTACCTGTATACTCTCTCAAGCCATCCTCAATAAATCAAGGAAATATAATGTGCTTGTTCTATGAATGTAAATTCAGAAAACAAAACAAAACGCAGCTGATCTCCCAGCCTGTCACGCCTTGCGGGAGGATTGCCTCATCTAATCTCTGTGTTCGCATTCTGCGGTCACCACTATCATGAAAGTGTTGGAATGTGGTGAAGAACACGGTGTCTGGAGTAAAAACAGTGCCTCCTTCACAGGATGACTGTGAACATTAAGTAAATCTGTCATGTACTAATGCAGCTATTGGTATGTATTAAGGGTTCAGTAAATGTCATCCATTATTATTGTTATAAAAACAGCTCTCATCATCATCATCACTATTATTGTCAACATGATGGTACTTGCTTAGTTAAAACATTTTTTGATATTTATTAGCCAAATTTTAAAAATACAAATGCAAAGTCCTTTATAATCTAGTTCCAAACGACCCTTCTTCCTATGTTCTGCTCCCTGCTGCCCCACAGCCTGTATTTTCACCATAATGGCTGACTCCCCTTGCCCAGATGACGTGTGTCCACCTCCCCTGTTTTCCATTTGCTATTCCTACTTCTTTGCATGCCCTTAACACAGTCTCCACCTAGAAAACTCCTACTCATCTTTTAATGTGTTGGAACTCAGTAGTTTCTTCCTTGCGAAGTTTTCCTTCACCCACAACCCTGGAAAAAAAAATCATTGCCACTGTGTTACTGTTGTTTACAGATACCTGTGTCTCCTGTCAGATTCCAAGATCCTCCAGGTGCTGACTATGTTATAATTCTTATTCTTCTTCTTCTTTTTTTTTTTGGTATGTACCAAGTGCTTCATAAATAACTGTTGAATGAGCAAATTGTTAAAAATTATAGAACATACATCAATTATTTCACCTGATCCTTTCTAAACTCTGAGAAGCAGCCATGGCAAAGTAGAACAGCATGATGATTAAAAAACAGGCTCTAGAGGGTGGTGCCTGTGGTTCAACGGAGTAGGCGCCAACCCCAAGTGCCAGAGGTGGTGGGTTCAAGCCCAGTCCCTGCCAAAAACTGCAAACAAACAAACAAAAAAAAACAGGCTCTAGAAAAGGATGAAAGGTAATTAGCAACTTGTGCCTGTAGGATCTTGACCAGGTTAAATAATTTGATCTTCATTTGTGATGTCAGTAAAACAGGCATAATATTTATGCTGATTATTAAGTGATATAACTCCTGCAAGGGGCTTATCACTGTGCCTGAAAAAGCAGTAACTAAGTAGCAATAAAAAACCGGTAACTAAAAATTCTAGAGAGCAATAGCACTTTTTAATTATTACAGAGATCATTAAGGAATTGAGTGATTTATACAATATCACATGGCCAGCCAAAGACAAACTGAGACAAATCTGGGTCTGTCTGTCCTGTCCTTTTCCTGTCCTAACATAATCTTCTCCTCTTAGAAATAGAACACAGAATGAAGAGAACACGAGCCAAAGAACTTTCCATTTATTTATGTGCTGGTGCATCTAAGGTAAAGATAAGGGGCGAGTATAGGCTTGGTTTTCTTGATTAATTCTAAACTAAACTATGTACCTTGCCCTTTAGGCTGTAAACTCCCCAGTGATTAAATATGATCATAAAACATTAATGCCTCACATTTATCCACAGCCTCTCCCAAGACAGTACAGGGTTTTCTTGTGATATTTAATTTGTCTTCACAGCTATATAAAAATGTGGTACTACTACTATTTTATGTTCATTCCCTTGTTCAATAAGTATTTAAGTCTTGCTTGCTACAGGCTACCACGGGGCCAGGCGCTAGAGATGCAAAAATGAATGAGACTGCAGTGCTGCTCTTGACTGTCCAGTCCAGGGGAGGGGGCTGTAGTGGAATAACCCCTCAGCCTGATCAGTGTCATCATAGCAACGTTCACAATGGACGCTCATGGCAACAGGTGCATCAGAAGCCTGTTCAGGGATAGATAACGGACATGAAAAGAGGAATTTAGAGCTAGGTCTGGGAATAATGTTTTATCCTATAAACCAATAGTCGTCAAGCATTCTGATCATGTACTTGTATTCATAAAAATACATGTTTCAAGCACTCACTTAATTTATATCTTCAATTCATTTAAAAACCAAGTATGTGCACATTTGTCTCTTCCACTTCTGGGGTACTCTTGAATGTTATGCATGTGTATCAAGAGAAATACAATACTATTCATAAGAGCATTGTTCAGAACAGCTAAACGTGGAAAGAGCCCAGGTGTCCATCAACAAGAGCAGGGAAAAACCACTGTTGGCGTATTCACACAGCAGAATAATATTAATGAATATTAATAATGAACATTATTAATGAACTTCATTCAACAGTAAGAATGAATCTTTAAAACATAATGCTGAATTAAAAAGTGAGTTGGAAAGACCAAAAAGGAGAAGAGAGCTGTGTGGATCCTCAGAGATCATCCAGCATAAAGCAGACTGAGGAGAAACTTTCAAAGGTGTAGAACAGGGAGCTGTGGGAACGCCACGTGACCAAGGAGGTTCAGTGTCCCAGATGAACGAAGTGAACGAGCAATGTTAACTGAAACGCGGACAGGCTGTCACACTCAAACCTGAGCAGCAGATGTCTAAGCTCCCATGGGCTGCCCTGCAGCTAAGCTAATGGTTTTCAGGTTGTGCCCCGGAGTGTGCCAGAGCTACCTGGGATGTTCCTGGGGACATCATTGTTCATCCCACAAATGCTGAGCAGCTGTTGTCTACCGGGCACTATGGAAAGTCCTGTGTTAATAGCATTTAAAGACCATGGTTTTCAAAATTAATTATGAAATTTCTGTTAATGATGAAGAATCCCATTTAATATCATAATCCATGCATATATAAAAGTAAGTGAATATGGGTATAGAGGCTCACACCTTAATCCTAGCGCTCTGGGAGGCAGAGGCAGGAGGATTGAGTGAGCCCAGGAGTTGGAGGCTGCAGTGAGCTATGGCGACACCAAGCACTTTACTTCGTGTGACACAGTGAGACTCTCTCTCAAATAGATGTTTGTATATATTTTTTCTCATTATATACCAGGCACTGGACTATAAACTGTTGGTAATGGAGTGATAACACCTCTCTCTGTCTCAAGAAACTTACAGTATTAAACCAAAAAAAAATCACTCAAGCATTAATTATAAATCTAGTTTATGAGATAAAAATGACTTGCCAGGAGAAGAGACATTTAAACTGAGACCAGCCGAAGACAAAGTATACCATTTTTCTTCACATGCTTTTGTACAGTTTGACTTGCTACAATCAGAATGCACCACAATAGTTATAATTTAAAAATACCACAAGTGAAAACAATGTAACCTAAACATTTGAATCTGAATCTCATATTAATTAACATTTGAATCTCATATTAATTAAACATTTGAATCTCCTATTAATCTGAAATAAAAAATAAAACATTTAAAAAGAAAATTTTAGAAATTTACATTGCTCCGTTAGCCTGATATCCCATCCTAGGAATTTACAATTACTGTATTTTTTAACACACATATTTACAATTTGCAAACTAAAGAACCCAATTTTCAGATTTGACTTAGAATTCCTGCTAGTTGCTCTGAACTGAGAAAGTCGCTCAGTTTGCAGAGTTTGCAGAACTGTATTATACTCTGGAGAGCTGCAAACTAGAGCTTTGTAATTTGACCTTGTGTATAATACTCTGTTCTGTTGTACAAGACATATGACACCTTCGGCATTTTTAATGACTAATCTGAAGTTATGAAATAAAATGGCAATAAAGACTAATAGACACAGCTGTGTTTTGATTCCTCACTTTCCATGTGACACCATTCTCGAAAGGATTTTATTCACCTTGAAACTATAAAATCTGTGTTCTTGTCTCTCATTTAACTGTCACATGGGTTTATTGTAGAAAGCAATTTGAAAGAAACATGGTGAAGCTTAAAAAATCTAATCAATAGTTATTCTTTTTCTGAAGGTTCATTTATTTAGTTATTTTTTGCAATCCACAAATCTTAACAGAATGAAGCCAGGTACAGATTTCTGCTAAAAAATATTTGGACTGGCTTTTGTAGTTGACCTTACAATTGAAGAACGTTTATGTAAAATGTCAGTGTAGATGGGGAGAATAGAAAAATAAACTAATTAGAAATAAAATGAGTAATAACTGAAAAACCTAGTAAAATATTGACCAAATAATTAACTCTGCCTTTGGTCACCCTGGTTAATCAAATACTTAGTTGACACACAACACTCTGTAAGAAATGACATTGCTTTTACCCTAAATCAGGTCTTTCTGAGCAGTGTTTATATCAGAGTAATGAGCTGGGAAACAGGAGGAAAGATAATCCCCCACCAAATTCCCAGAAGTTCCTAGGGTAGAGGTCTTATCTCTGCTGCCCTTTAAGTCATTGGTAACTTATGGGGGAGGTACACAGTGCTGTTCACTTGGAATCTTATCTCCGATATTTTATTTATCAAAATAGCCAATAGAGGAAAAACCATTTGCATGAAAATCTCTACCAGTAAAAAGCTAAGTGAATTACGTAGGTAAATGGAGTATGGACAAATATTCTCAAGTTTCAAGAGCAAAGAAAATTAATTATTAAGATTAACTCAAGGTGGAGGAAACCATCCTAAACCATTTGTGGGTGGAGCCCACAAATAGAAGCTCTCTTATATGGCTTTAAAAAATGCTTCATCCTACATTGCCTTGTTTTATACCTCTTGACTTTCAAACCCATATTACACCATGTGTATCCAAAGATCAAGTTACCTGTACCAAACGAAGTGAAGTGTTACTTTACAGTCCCGAAGGATTTCAAACAATTCCAATTGATTTGGGTTTCACGGATTAAAAAAAAAAAAAAAGGTGTTCATCTACACACAGCTAGATGGGAACCAGGGCTGCTAAAGCAGGTTACACTGAGTCACCATGGCAGGGCTCAGCCACTGCAAAGATGCCCTGTTGTTTTGTACAGAGTCTTTTATAATGTGGTCCTTGCATGAATTTCAGCTTCTCCTTCAGGTCTGACCATGATCATCAGTTGCATTCCCTCTCCCAGATATCACTCTCCAGTTCCTTACACTGTACTCAGACATGCCCACTCCTTTGATTGCCTTCCTTCCAGCATTCACCTGGAAGGCCCCTATGCCCTCGGTGCTCAGGGAAGCTCTGTGAAGCCCTGCTCTTCTTCAAGACTTAGCTCAAATGGCTCTGGAAAACTGTGCAGATCTCTGTCCTAGACACACACACACACACACACACACACACACACACACACACACAGAGGAGGACTGTAGACCTAGGGCGGAGTCAGGGCCTCCTTCAGTAACTTTATTACATTTGAAAAGAAACTTGAAGTTCAAAAAGCCTTATTAGTTCTTTTTCTGAAGGTCTTTTTATTTCATTTATGTACATATGTATTTATTTATATGAGTATCATACATCATATATTTTATTAATAGTATGTCTGTTATGTTATAATGATTTGAAGACCTCATCATGTCTCATAAGTGACCCACCCATACATGTGACTATGACTTAAAAAAATTCTTTTATTCACTCTAGTTTGTCAGAAGAACAGATACAAATTAGAAAACTAAACTCTTAATTACCTGCAAAGGGGAACAACCCCTGCGATCACACATTAAACTATCTACAAAGCAAAACAGCCTCAACCAACAGCTCCAACCAAGACTTTGACCAAAGTTAACGGACAAAGTCAGCCGCTGACCTCTGCTCCTTGTTTTCTTTCGCAGTCTGGTGTCTCTGAGTGTGTGCATGAGTAATGCGCAGCGCTGTGAAGATGCTGCAGCATAAATAAAGCACATATCTCAGAGTGACTGGCTCCACTGCAGGAATTCCGCTGCTTCTGCTGAAGAACTTAGTCTGGCAGGCTGAGTTTCTTTTAATCTCCTGTATCCGCTGACTCTGGTCATGCATTCACTCTGTGCTGAGGAAACTCAAGTCTCCTCCCGCACAGTTCCTCTCTCGGCAGAAGTGGACTCTCACTCACACAGCTTAAAAAATATTAAGCTATAAAAATCTTCATGGATTGACTATAAGGAAAATTAGGTGCCTCTATGGATATGTGGATGAAGGGCACATACAACATTACTTTCCAGAGAATGTGCCTGCATCAGTGTGAAGATATAAATGTGATGGTTACATAAGATTATTTATCATCTGAATTATGAAAAGCATGCTTTCTAAAACACTCTCCAGATTGCCTTCCCTGACAGAAGCAGCCATAACAACAGAAACAATAAAATTTCCACAAGAAACAGTTAGTCAAGTTTATTACGAGCCATAATGTCAGCTGTCGAGATGATTACTTCCTTAAATTGACCTGCTCTAACCTAGCAGCTCTAAACTTTCTCTTCTTGGCTCTTCGAGATACATTTTGATCACCAGTTCTAAACACAACTATCTTGTACAAAATATCGTGGAGGTCACAGGTGGTTTATAGTTCAGAAAATAAAAGGAGAGAACTATATCCACAGGGAGCCCACCAAGGAGCCTTGATCCTGAAGTCACGTGTAAGACACAGCCAGTGGACTTGAGGAAAAGAATCAGAGTTTTGGGAAGAAGTACGTTAAAGACAGAAACAGTTCATCAGAGGTCACAGGCGCGATTTTCAGAAATTTCTCACTGTAGGTGACATGAGAGATGCTTTCATTGTAAACATTTATACTACACAAGCAAATAAATAATCCTTCACCTCCTCCTCTGATTTTTATCCAATCAGTCTTACGTAGGCTAAGCTGAGATAGTCCACTTTTCTGCTTGGTTCTTACTTATAAACAGGACTAGCAATAAACATGTCATTCTGCCATTTGATGTGTTTCAGCCTAAATCATAGATGGGAGGTGCAGGAATGGGGGGAGGAAATGGGGGGGTCCATCTAAATTGACCTCCTTGGCATTCAACATTGTGCATGACAATTCAGGATGTAAGTTCTATCTTTAACACATTTCTTTTTTGTAGTTGCTGTTTTGGTTTGGTTTTATTGCTTTTGCTTTACTTACAATATTTTACAAATAATTGAGATACTTGAAAAATACTCTCAGTGAAACACTGTATGACAGATACAAGTATAAATAAGTCCAGCTTTCTGCTGTTTAGGCCTTCAGACACCTGCACAGGTTCTGTCTATGGTGCTGGTGAATACCACGACCCATGTGAGCAAAGAGATGGGCATGATGAGAGAGGGACCTCCAAGAAATTCCAAGAAGACTGTATGGAAAAGGGGGCAGTGAACGGGGTCTTAGACTTTGTCAAGATGGAAAAGATGGCAAGTAAGCTGAGAAAAGGAAGGAGCATGAAATCTTAAGAACACGTGGTTCCCAGGGGAAAGTGAGGAGGTGAGCATGACGGGGCCAGGACGTGAGCGCACCAGACTGATAGGTGACGAGTTTGCAGAAAGCATCCAAACAGGGCAGAAGTCCCTGCCCAAGTATTTTTTCCCATTTCGCATGTTTGAATAGTTTGTTTTGCCAAAAGCAAGGTTGGTGTCATCTAAAGACATAAGAAGTGGGGATTTGAGATTGTAATTGATCTCAGAGTAAGACAGAGAGGAATATTATGGTTACGAGCATGATGAGCTTGGGGCAGGAGGGGGGGGGTTACAGGTGAAAATCCCTTATTGTATTTGGAAATTTGGGACTGGAATTACTGTAAGCTGGTGCAGTTCTTATTTACTGTGGCCAAAGATGGCTACAATGCAGTGTTGTCGATAAAGTAGCTAACATTCTCAATGAACTATCAAACGGACGTCCCTTATTTGGTGTATTACTAGGGCATGTGTTTTAATGTCCCCAACTTTAACAACTTAAGCTTGCACTTACAATACAACAATATTTACTCTCTCATAATAGATTTGTGGATCAGTAGAGCATAATTGATAAAGGCACAGCATGAAAGGGCCATACCCTGCTTCCTTCGTGGCTCATGAGACTATGACACTTAAACCTGTGCCGTCACATCTCAATCTCAGATCACGTCATCCGAGTATAGAAAGCACAGGCTGTGATTCTAAGACATTCCAAATACACAGTAAAAGCTGAAGCAAATTCCCAAACACCTCTTTCTTATGTGAGAGCAGCCTGGGAATCATCACGCATTTTCTAGTCGTGGTACTTAAAAACAGCACTTCCGTTGTTTCCCCAGAAACTGGCACAGAACAATAGAAGGAAGCTTGTATTTTTACCCTTTATCTTCATTTTCCCAAACTTTCTAGGTCAGATTCTCCACTTGCCTGCTATTTGTACAGGGAAAGAAACAATGAATTGATCCCCATCCTCGTACGCTCAAGTTATTGTTCTAAGCAATGTCCTTCTGTCATATGATTCATTCTTGGCAACAATAAAGTAATGTTATTATCTCTCTTCTTTCCTATGAGAAAAAAGAAAGGGGGGGGGGGGAGAGATTTAGCCACGTGCCTGGGATCACTTGCTAGAAGAGGAACTTAGGGAAAACCTATTAATCAAGGACATTTCCTTAGAGCTTGTTTAGAACCAGGGAAAAGCTAAGTCTGCTATGAATATTTTTGGAAAGTCAATATTCAGTCTATGGCCCTGGCCAGCCTAGTAACCAAATGCAGCACTTGCAGCTGGAACACCACATTCACTTGGACACTGTGGAGGCCCAAGGAACCTTACTTCTTTGAAGACAGACCTCCTGGAGAATGTGATGAACTTTCAAGTTCTCATCTAAATTCACCTACTCAAAGACACTGAATGTTGTAGGTACAGAATTTCCGAAATTCCCCCTCGCAAGATGTCCTGCTCAAATTCCCTATGAATACGATTAGATCCCCTAATTGTGTTATGTTGTGTTATGTGGCATGGCAGATCATTAGACAGAGAGATGATACAGGTGGACTTTATTTAGTAACATTAGCCCTTAAAAGCAGAGAACATTCTCTGGCAGGTCGCCGAAGTCGGAAGGACGTGAAGTGTGAGAAGGAGCCAAGGTGCTGCAGGTACTGAAGATAAAGGGAGTCAGGAGGGAAAGCAGGCAGGTGGCTTTTAGTTCAGGGCAACCCCAGATAACACCCCGCAAAGGAACAGGACCCAGTTCTGCACTCACGGGGAACTGAGTTTTGTGAGTAACAGAAATGAGCTTGGGAAAAGGCCTTGAACTGCACAGGAGAATGCAGCCTACTCTTATCTTGACTTTGGCCTTGGGGCACCTTCAGTAAAGAATCCACAAGTCCTTCTGAACTCCCAACTACAGAAATGTGAGATAACAAATGGGTATTGTTTTAGGCTGTTAAACATGTGAGATTTTGTTACATAATAATAAAAACCTGATACATGGACGTTTCTGTCTCCTTTCTCTACCCGCTCCTTTAAGGCCTCTAAACTCTAAAATAAAGTCCATTAATTCCTATTTCATTTGAAAGTGATAACTTTGGAAGAAAGTGGAAGAAACTGTTTTTTTGTTTTTTTTTAAAGAAACCCTGATATTTATTCTTTCATGTCAATTTTAAACGGATTGTTTTAAAAATTAAAAGTTCTTCACTTATTGGAGTTGTGTGTGTATATGTATATTTTCTTATTTTTAATAAAATGAATGATTCTCTAATAGCAACATTTTAGAATAGTGACAAGATAATAATGGAATCCTTTTGAGACAAGATGACATTTGTGGCCAGAATCTAAAACACCTGCCACCTTTATGAAAGGAGAATCTAACCAGTGTCCATCCGTTTAGTCAGCCAGTATTAACTGAGCGCCCACTTCATCCCAGGATCTGGGCTACAGACAGGGGAAACATGGGTAAAAGAAAAGATAGTCCATTCCTTCAAGGAGAACTTCACCTTGCAATCTATGAAGAGAGATAAATAAACTGGTTATGAGGCTTGGTACCCATAGCTCAGTGGGTAGGGTGCCGGCCACATGTATTGGGGCTGGTGGGTTCCAACCCGGCCAGTGCCAGCTAAACAACAATGACAAGAATAAAAAAAAAAAAAAGTAGCCAGGTGTTGTGGTAGGTGCCTGTAGTCCCAGCTATGTGGAAGGCTGAGGCAAGAGAATCACTTAAGCCCAAGAATTTGAGGTTGCTGTGAGCTGTGATGCCACACACTCTACAGAGAGCGACATAGTGAGACTCTGTCTCAAAAAACAAACAAAATTAAAAAAAAAATAAAACTGGTTATTGAAGTAAAGCTGAGTGGAAGATGTAGTGAGGTGAGAACAGGGTGCTGAAGAAGCACAAAAGAAGAATACATAATCCAGTGTGGGGACAAGAGACTCTGTAGGAAGTAACATCAAAAGCAAGACCTGAAACAGCAAATTAGATAAGATGTGGGGGTCTGGGAGCAGGGCCTGGGGTAGAACCACCCTCCACCAAATCTAAGAACCCAAGAGGGTCCCGCTGCGTTTAAGGAACTGAGCAAGGAGCAGACCAGAGGCACGAGAGGCTGGCTTACTCGGGACCACTTGTGTGGTGCTAATGCATCTAGAATTTATTCTAGGAGACACAAGGAGTGACCTCTTAAAACTTCCAATCAAGTGATATTTATGCTTTGGAACTATCTTCCTATTACGTGAAGTGACATGGAGGGAAGTCACTTTGGTGGCACAGTGAATAGGTTTTGATGGAGGAACGAGGCTGGGGGCAAACAAGAGAGCATTAGTGTAGCCAGAAGGTAAGGGGGGCTTAAACTAACGGAGCTGTGATGGGAAGAAAGAGAACAGATTTGAGAACATTGAAGAGGCAGAGTTGGTACATGTGACAATGTAGTGACGGGGGGGACAGGAGGTCATCCAGGATGATCCCTGGGTTGGTGGCAGGATACAGAAGTCCTGGGACAGGGGCCAGCTGCAAGAAGCAGGTTTTGAGTGGAGTTAAAAATGAATGTTACGTCCAGCCAGGTGCTGGATGCACAGGGATACACGGCAGGGGATCTGGACAGGAGAGAGGTTTGGCAGCCACCACCACGTGGATGTGAATTTAAGCCACATAATCCACAAAGAGTAACAGAGAGGTGTGCAGAGAGGACTAGGTTAAATCCCTGGGAAGCAGCAAGGGCACAGTTATGGGAAGAGGCTCCTGAGAATTTGGATGTGCCCCAAACTATCCTTCAAGTTCCATCAGGCCTAA
This sequence comes from Loris lydekkerianus, assembly GCA_963574355.1. Taxonomy (NCBI): domain Eukaryota; kingdom Metazoa; phylum Chordata; class Mammalia; order Primates; family Lorisidae; genus Loris; species Loris lydekkerianus. The sequence goes on from CAUYPK010045994.1 coordinate 15,809, forward strand.
GGAAACCTGTGAGTTAATATAATTTGGAGTTGGTTACCCCTCCAGAAAATAATAGACTTAGATAATTTAGTGATTCTCTATATCCATTATAAAAGTCCATGCTGGCATTTTTTATTATTTTCCATGGTTGATTAAATATAAAACAGGAAAATAAAGTACACTTTTGGAGAAATAAAATTTATTCACCATTTATTATATTTATGGAATGCAATTGGCTTATTTTCCTTTTAAGCATATTTCACTCTTATTACAAAGAAGAGGAAGTTAATTTTATAATTTTAATCCTACCAAATTGGTAAGAGTTAGTTTTTATTCAAGACATTGGCCTTTAATTTTGAAATGAAATATATCTCAATTTGAGATGAAAAATATCTTAGAGTCAAACTCAAATTCTGTAACTGAAAAGACTCCACAGTCCAGATTATAAATATCTATTTTGAAACAGCCTTCTTAAAAATAAAAAAAAGGGTGGGGAGGAATCCTGGTGCATTTTAGCAAAAGTCTTAGATAAAACACTTCATGATACTGAAATAAAAACAAAAATTGAACTTAGAAGAAGAACATGAAAATGCCAATACACCTGCTTCAGTTCCCAAGAGTCAAAAAACCTCAGACAGGGCAGAAATCAATCACTATAGAATTTTCCAGTACAATTAACTCAAATGTAATTTATAGGTGACCCTTACTAAAGTGATGGTGATGATTTATAAAATTTACTACAATGGTACTCACTGAAAGGACATATAGTTTGAAAAGCTTCATGCTATATTTTTTAAAAGTTTTATGTTTTCATTCCCTGAACTTGGTAACATCATCTAAAGAAATTTCAAATACTTTCTGACCGGGTAAGGTGGCTCACACCTGCAATCGTAGCATCTTGGAAGGCTGAGACAGGAGGATCTCATGAGGTCAGAAGTTTGAGACCAGCCTGTGCAACATAGTAAGACCCTCTCTCTACAAAAAAAAAAAAAAAAAAATTAGCCTAGCATGATGGCGTGCACCTGTAGTAAAACACCTGTAGCTCATTTTGTCCTAAGCTCCAGCTGTATCAAATGCTGTGAAATCCCATAGATAAGTCACTCTCACTCTTACATCTGTACTTTTGTTTCTGCTGTTCTATCCATAAGGTTACACCTTCCCTGTCTTATCCTTTAAGACCAGGTCAAGCATCACTCCTCTGCAAAAGCAGGAGCATCTCTTGATGGAGTTGAGGTTGCCATGAGCTATGATGACACCACTGTGCTCCAGCCCAGGCAACAGAGCAAGATCCTAAATTAAAAAAAAAAAAAAAAAAAAAAAAAAAAAGAAAGAAAGAAAGAAAATTTTGAACATTTCCAAACATTTATATATTATTGTGCTATTTGGCATTTTTCTTAATTACTTTATGGAATCTTTCATTGGGGTCTTTAATTCATGTTTCTAACTAACTTGGTAGTCACACAATCATATTTAATCTGATGGTAATTACCTTGGACCTATCTTCCAAAGAACAGGTTAATAAAAATGTAAATATAAGTGATTCAGGGTTTCCAGAAAGGAGCTGGCTTTGCCAGGAAGATAAATGAAAGAGTGAAATTGGTCTTCGCTTGTTTTGTCAGTACACTTGGAGGATATTTATAAGAGCATAAGGTTATTAATTAAATATATACTTCAATGACTGGACAAGTCTGACAGTAATATTCATGCCCACAGATGTGTCAAGTGAAGAATGATTTCTGTTTTACAACTTTCGTTTTGTAGTATTTAAATCTCTGAACTTTGAAGGGAAATTTTTGTTTTCTTTTTTCCATTCCGTACTTAGAAAATCGCTAAACTATTGGCTTCATAATTTTATATTCCCTAAATTGTTCTTTTTTACTTAAGACCTTTTTTGATTGGGCTTAAAATGGAAACTGGAAATTAATACGTCATTTCATAAAATCTATGGTTACTAGAGATGATCTCATCCACATATGACTTCAATTGCCTTTTAATACTACTGTAATGACTATAAAATGTATTTTTTCAACCTCTTATTTTCTCTTGAAAATATGAACTCATCTGTGTAACTGAGACAGCCATTTGGATATTCCACAAGCGTCTCAAACCCAGAATGTTTCACACCAAACCCGCCCCAGCCCACTCCTTCTGATGTAACGTTACCAGAATCTCATCATTCACATCAGCTATAATTCTCCTCTTCCTCTGCCGTCATAAGAAATCAGTCTGGCGTCATGATGAGTTTATATCTAAAACGTTACTGGACTCTGCTCCACCTTCTCTACTTTTATTATTACTTCCTTAATTCAGAACCACTTGCGAGAAGTACCATAACCTCCGATTCTCTATTAATATATTTTGCTTCTAATGTCCACAAATCCTTTCTTTATGATGCTACCAATATTACATTTTAAAATTAAAATTTAATCACATCATTTCTGCTTAAAGGTCCTGAAACTCGAGCTTTCAGCTTCAGGATGAACCAACCCCAAATTCCCTAGTGACTTACAAAACTGTGATAAAGACAGGTGCTATGTATAAAATGCTCTTCTATCTTTATAATAGAATTATAATAGAATTATAGCCGTAAAGGGGTTGTCCAGCCAGCCCCCTTATGATATAATCCCCATAAACCAGCAAGGCAGGTGGTGTGAATAGTTCCCACCAATGGCAGGGCCACAGGAGTGAGGTACGCCCCCTGCTGGTTCAGACCGTAAAGTGAAGGTTCTGGACACAACTGCCCTTCTGGGACTGCACAAGAGATTCTTAAGATGAGTCTGATTCCTGAATCATTTGAAGGAGAGCTCCCAGTGGATCTGTAACACCAACCCTGAACGGCTCCTTGAGAAAGAAATAAACTTCTGTTGTGTGTGAATTATTACATCTTGAGGCATATTTGTTACCATTGTTCAGCCTGTCTCAGCAGAAAACCTTTCATAATGCAATCCTAATTACCTTCCAACTACGTTTCACAATTTCCAATACGCCCCATGTGTCAAACGATGTGAAATCCCATAGAGAAGTCACTCTCACCCTTACATCTGCGCCTGTGTTTCTGCTGTTCTATCCACAAGCTTACAGCCTCCCTGTCTTATCCTTTAAGACTAGGTCAAGCATCACTCCTCTGCAAAATTGTCTTACCCCTTGTTAAAGGCTTAGTGGAGTTGCCCCTCAGTGTTGAAGTCCTACCTCCTGATACCTCAGAATACAACTATATTTGGACATAAAGTCTTCAAAGAAGTTGTTACGGTTAAATGAGGTCTTCAGAGTTTGCTGTAATCAATTTGACGAGTGTCCTTCTAAGAAAAGAGAATTTGGAAACACAGAGACACGGGGGCTGTGTGGGCACAGGACAGAGAGGACGGGAGAGAGGCCACAGCCGCGGCCAAGGCCCTGGAGACCTGGATTTTACACATGTTGCTTTCAGAGCTATGGAAATACAAATTTATAGTTGGCCATCCAGTCTGTGGTATATTGTTATGGAAACCTTAGCAAACAAATCTACCTTTTGAAGCAGGACGTTTTCTTCTCTGAAAGTCAGTGGTATCCTGAGCATACCCCCCCTTGTCAATTCTTACAGCCATTTTTCAATCAGCGATTTACTTGTCGGTCTCCCCAACCAGTCCGTGAATCTTCGGGGGAAAATGACTCTGTCCATTTATTTCCTTCACCCCTGACAATATGTTTGAAAATTTGTTCTTTGGAATGGATTGGTTTCTTTTCCACAACTTTCAGCTTACCAGAAAGTAAATAAGTAGTTTGACCAGGTACCCAAACACACAGCGTTGATTCTGATACAGGATCTCATGATTAGAAACTCCTCCTCACCACTTTTCCTATTGTTGTGTGGACATGACTTCACGAAGTATTTCTATACCTTTGCATATTCACTAAAGTCCAAAAGATGAAGATGGATTTTATAGTAAGGACAAGCTCTTCCTTCAGTAAGTCAGTTGGGCTGTTGTCATGAACTGCTTTTGGTATTTTCCCCCCATTACAATAGCCTCCTTTTCCCAAGAATTATCCCCCAACCCAGTGGGGTGTTTAACTCAGTCTCTCTGCCACACTTGGTTGGACAAGAGTGGTAAGTAGATTCCAGTTTGACTGGTAAGAAAATTCAAACTTTGAATTGAGAATGAGAGAAGCTAATTTCAATGTCTTCTGAGTGGCTGAAACTGAAGAGATAAAAACTTCATATTTGTGGAGCAATCGTGTGCGTTGAGAAGCAGAGACATGTGACTGAAAAGAGACATGTCCAAAGTACAGAAGAAAACAAGGAACAACCTGTGGGCCTTGTTTTCAAGAGAAAACAAGAACAAGATATCACAAGATATCCCTTGTGAACAAGAGAGAGGCCGTCATCCCAAATGCCATTTCCTCCTTTCTGCTCCTCACGGGTCTGTTGCACTCCCTGCTCTTGGATTCCTGAGATTTTTATAACAAATTTCATTTTGGTTTAACCTGGTCTGAGTGGATTTTTGTGATTTGCCAGAAAAAAAATACTCTTTGCTTAAATCAATTGGATAGTATAGTTGACATTTTTAATTTCTGATCACTTGATCCATTTTTCCTTGATTCTGTAATAACAGTTGAATTTTTAGAGCAACTTTTCTCTATTCTAGTCTATAAGGGCCAAAGCCAGGGCATAGAAATTAGCTCAAGAAAGGACATATGACTTGAACTGGGCCAAAAACTCCATCAGAAATATTTTCTGGAACAATTTAGAAATCGTAAGAAGTTAAAGCATTTTATTTCCACTGAAATTGCCTAAATCGTAGAGAAGACAGCCTGATGCAGCTGGTCTACCTTAGACCGTTACAGTGTCGACCAGTGGTTCTCAACCTTCCTAATGCTGCGGCCCTTTAATACAGTTCCTGTGGGTTGCGACCTACAGGTTGAGGACCGCTGGTGTAGACAGTCTAACTCTGAGGCTGTTCTTTTCCATCTTACACCCAGGAAAAGGGCACCTTTCTGTGATACCGATTAATTATCATTTCCTCATTTCAACTCCTTATGAAGCTTATTGCACTCCCTGCTCTTGGATTCCATGAAATTCTTATAACAAATTTCATCTTGGTTTAAGACGAAATAAACTCAGATTCTTTAAATATCATTTTAGCACCAAGATCCATCCACTTATGCTCTCTTTAGTTACTTCATCAACACCTGTCATTTTGTTAAAAACCAGTTTTTTGTTGTCATTATTTGCAACTGGAAAGTACAGATAAACCTGGCTAGAATTTGTTGCATGTCTCTGAGTTGGTAACGTTTTAACATCTACACCTTGCACCAAATTCAATGCCTACCACTGTGTCTCCACTCAGGCAGATGCTGAAGGGATATCTGCCGACACTGAATGGAGAAGACAGATGTCCCCTCCTGCCCTGCCTGGATGTGGCTTTTGCAGCCTCATCATGTCATTTGAAGAGTCTACCAGGTCTGTGCTTTATTATCAGTGGACTTTTTTTTTTTTTTTTTTTTTTTTTTGCCAGAGGGATTAAGTAAAAGGAGTTGTAAGTCCTTTCTATTCTTTGCTACCAGAGTCAGTCCATGACTACATTTGTTTCCCAAATGCCAAATCCTAAGAAGTTTCTTCTTCTCTATCTTACTACCTCCATTCTAATGAGAACTTTTCATTTGAGCTGGTACAAAGCCTCCAGGTAGGTGCCCATGTCTCCAGACTCTTTTCTTTTTTATTTTTTCCCACACCGGAGTTTTTAATGAATAGAGTCATATTAAAATTTTAAATGTGCTGTTTCAATATTATAATAAAGCAGACACGCTTTCTTCAAAATTCAAGGCACAAGTTGGAAGGACTCTCACCTCTTTGACTCCTCAGAACATTTACACGTCCCTCTGTTACACAGTACACTTGTTTATTCATTCAGAAAATAGTTAGCAAATAGACATAATGCATCTACCATGACTAGGTCAACCTTAGGCCGTTGCTGTGTAGACAAGTCTAACTCTGAGGCTGTTCTTTTGGTAGTGATCCTACCGCTGGGTATATGCGCAAAGGAAAAAGGGCCATTTTATAAGAAGAACACCTGCGCACGAGTGTTTATAGCAATACAATTCACAACGGCCTTTGCCGTGGGAGCAGCCCACGTGCCTGCCGATACGTGAATGGATCCACACGCTATGGTACATGCGTACCAGGGAGGATTACTAAGCCATAAGGAAAATGGCCAGCTAGTATCTTTTGTGACAACCTGGGTGGAACTTCAGGTTGAATGAGTGAAACGTCACAGGGATGAAGAAACAAATATAAATACTCAATACCAGGTTGGAACTGATCGATCAACACTTATGTGCACATATAGAAATAAATGTCAATGAAAATCATGCTGGCAGAGTGCGGAGGAGAGAAAAAGTAAATCCATACCTATCGGGTGTGGTGTGTGCTGTCTGGGTGCAGGGCACACTTAAAACCTTGACTCCATTTGCACAAAAACAAATAAAACCATTTTAAAAACCCTTAAAAGCTTTCTTTCTTGTCATTTTATATTGGCAATATAGTCTAGGTCAAGAGAGAGGAATTATTCAGAAGAGCAATTTTGCCGTGCTAGAATGCAAGCTTTATAAGGCATCACACAGGTTTTCTTGGCTGAACCCTCAATTTGCAATGTCAGAGCAAGGACTCCAAGTTCATTTAATCTTCTCTATGCGTTTTGCTAAGGTGAACGTGGGAGTTCTGGCTCATCAGTTGTGGCATGGTGTGTTTTCCACGTGACTTTAGAGTAAGTTCGAAGTTCTGCCAGCAGAGATACAGAAAAGAGTCTGCTGCATCTGCTCTCAGGCAGACTCTTTCCTCTTTAATCCATTTAACACACTGTTGTGAGAGGCATCTGTGTAACCATGATTCTGGCTGCAGTTGCTGTGCGTGTTACAGATCACTCAGACCAGGTAGCTAGCGCTGGCAGGGACTCCGACTAATATCAAAATATCCAGAATGAGGAAGGTAGCACAGGAATGTTTACCATCAACATTATTATTATTTTTTTTACATAGACACGTGTTTATTTGGTTTCCACTTTTTGCCTTCACAAAATTAAAAAGGCTTAAAATTTAATAACAATAGCAATGTTCAAGATAAGGACCAGAAACAAAAACCTCGTAAAGAACGAATGAAGATAAATACATTCAGAAAAGAAATCAGACGATTGCTGCAATGAAATATTGAGCAATCATAACAATAATGCAAAAAAGTAACATTCACATTGTCAAATAAGAGAATTATCAACATTATTAATTAGCATTATTAATTAGCATAAAACAGATTTTATTTTTACTACTTACTATACTCTATAAATACAGTTAACTACAAGTACACGAGGTCTGACAATTAAGTTTGCAAACTTGCCACACGTGCTTACGTTGGCAGCGCTGGACAAACAACTCGGTGAGGGTCCACAGCGTTGGTGTAGCTGGTGTGTCAGCATCTCACGGCTGTGCTCCTGTGGTGTGCAGTGTCTCGCTGAATGGTGTTCTTTACTGCGGTTGCCTGTTTTTGTGTGCTGTCATGACAATGTCAGAAATTGAATTGAGCAATGAACAAACATTTGTAAATTTCTTTAGACTTGGCAAAAATGGAAGAGAAATCAGGGACATTTTAGTCCAAATGTGTGGAAATGACACCATGAAGAAAATAGCAGTGTAAAAATGGATTACATATTTCTTTCTTTCTTTCTTTTTATTTATTTATTTATTTATTTATTTATATTGTTAAATCATAGCTGTGTACATTAGTGCAATCAAGGGGTACAATGTGCTGGTTTCATACACAATCTAAAATAATCTCATCAAACTGTTCAATGTAGCCTTCATGGCATTTTCTTTTTATTGTATGTAGACATTTGTATTCTGCATTTAGTAAGTTTCACCTGTGTACCCATTCTAAGATGCACCGTAGGTGTGGCCCCACCCATTACCCTCCCTCCACCCTAACCTCCCCCCTCCCTTCCCCTTTTGAAGGCTATAACCCAACTATAGCACAAGAATATGGGGAATGGATTACATATTTTTCTGAGGGGAAAGTGTCACTGATGAAGTGTCAGGGCAGCCAGTACGGAGCAGAACTGATGAAAACATTGCAACCATTTGTCAAATTGTGTGTCAAAATCACCAGCTGACTGTGAGAAGCATAGAAGACCAAGTAAACATCCATAAAGATGTTTAGGAAATTCTTAACTGAAAATCTTGGCGTGGGAACGGTGCTGCTCCGGCATCCAGACAAGGCACCAGCTTACACAGCCCCGTCTGTAGGGAGCTTTTATCCAGTAAACAAATAACTGTATTGGAACACACACCCTACTCACCTGATCTGATCCCAATGATTTTTTTTCTCTACCAAAAGGCAAAGGAAATATTGAAAGGAAGACATTTTGATGACATTCAGCAGATCAAAGGTAATAATAGGATGACAGTTGTGAGGCCATTCCAGAGAAGGAGTTCCAAAATTGCTTTGAATCCTAGGCTGAGTTCACGAACCTAATTATCAGACCTCATAAAGGGCTTTAGTTTATCTACTTTAACCTTCAAATTTAACTCTTTAAGGTATTTTGACAAGAACCCAAAGCTCAAAGAGCTTAAATATCTTGATTAAAGTCCCATGGTTAGCTAGTGGCTGAGGAAATATTCAAACATGTTGGAACTTGATTGCTCAATTTCCCTATTACACTTACTACATCACTCCAAAATATAATTCTTCTATTTTCTGAGCTGAAAAACAAACTAAACATGACCGCTTCTAATTTGGAGAAACTACTGATGGTGATATACAACAGATGTCCCAGGGAGGCATCAAAACGTGTCCAGCAGTTCCCCACAGTTGTTCTTAGAGCTTTAGAATTTTGGGAAAAGCAACATAAGAGAGATTTTACTTTCATTTAGAACTGGGTCATGGCCTTTTCTACAAAATTCTTGCTCCCAAATTCAGACCATGTCTCTGCCTACCTAGTGTGTGTCTGTGCATATAAAATCCAAAGACAGTGACTCCAATAGACTAAATTAAGATACGTCCAAATCCTCAGAGTCACGGGGTTACAGACCTTATACAACTTAACAGGACTTGATTTGGCATAGGAATAAAATGGCTTTTCTTTTTTACAAAAATTTACTTTCTCAAATATTGATGAGACTGAATAGATCTATCTAGATATTGCTAAAATTTCCTTTCTGTCAAATTAGGAAGAAAAAATCACAAAGCAGCAATTCATTCTTAAGAGAAAAAGCCTAGTTTATAGAAGCACATCAAGACAATATGTAATAGTTTTGGAGAATCTAGTTCATGATGTAAACATAAGGGATATTTCTCACTGTGGAGAGGGATTTATAGATAGAGAAAAAAAGGATTCCTTATATTCTGACCTAAAATTTCTGGCTAGGCCTGATCGTTGATACTTGAGAAGTTAAAGAATGCTAAATATTATTGAATTAAGTGAGAGGTGGATTCAGTAAGGCAAAGTTAATGATTTCAAGTGTTCAGCTAGAACCAGAAAAGAGATGCTGAAATAATTTTCAGTTATGTCACGACTTTCACTGAGTTGTAAGCCAATTCAGAATGAGAGAGAAGTAAGAAGAAATGTTGGGACGGTGCCAATGTCTGCTTCCCTGGCCCCTCACAGGTGAAGTTCCTGAGACCCTCCCCTGTGGAGTCAGACACATCTGGGCTGGAGGCCCAGCTGTGGGTGTGAGGCCCAGTTCTGGGTGTGAGGCCCAACTCTTGGTATGAGGCCCAGCTGTGGGTGTGAGGCCCAGCTCTTGGTGTGAGGCCCAGCTCTGGGTGTGAGGTCCACCTGTGGGTGTGAGGCCCAGCTCTTGGTGTGAGGCCAAGCTCCGGGTGTGAGGCCCAGCTCCCGGTGTGAGGCCCAGCTCCAGGTGTGAGGCCCAGCTCCACAGTGACTCAGCTCTGTGAATGAACGCAGGGCACCAGGTCCCTCCCTCATTTCTCATACACTCACTTCACAATTTCCCTGAGTCTGCTTGAAGCTCTTTATACTTGTAATAACCTAAAAAGGGGGCACTATTATTACTCCCAATTCACAAATGCAGAAGTGGGTCACCATGAGAGGAAAGTAAATTTCCACAAACAGAACATAACAGAGTCAGTGGGAGTGAAGAGGGCCCAGGCGGTTTGCTTCCAGACTGTACACGCTTTTTGCCACCACTTAACCTGCTGTGTTGAACTGTGGCAGATAATCAAGTATCCTCACTTCCTCCTGGCTGTGGGGTGGCTTAATTAAGATAATCCACCTGAACCATCTCACAGTAGCAGCATAGGGGAGGCCAGTCTGTGGGGGCTGGACTCAGTCTGTTGCTGTGAAGCTGTCATAGCTGGAAGGCCTTGGCATTTCCTGGGCCCACCAGGGCAAAACACCTGCCACAGTCCACCCGCCTGGCACCGTTCACTCACCTGGCTTTCTGCTATCATTTCTCTGTTAGACGTTTCTGTTCCCAGCCTGCAGCTCACCTGGCTGGGCGCCAGCAGTCAGCTGAGCCTGCTGTCAGGTGTCACGGTCCCCATTCGGCCACACTTTATTTTCACTGGCGGATTTACCCCTGCATGTCCTTGAGCAGGTTTATATCATTCCAGGTATAAGTGTGCAAAAGATGTCAGTGACCCAAGGTAGCATGGTGCTTTAGAAGGAATAAACTCCGGGGGCCCAGGCCTGAGTTTGAAGTTCAGCCTCAGCACTGTGCTCTTGGAGAAATCAGTTACTCTGCTCCGGGCCTCAATTTCCCTCATCAGTAAAAGTTGGGGCAAAAAGTTTTACTTTATGGAAGGACATATAAGGCTGCATACTCACAGACTCCTGAGGTTGATTTTTGCTGGAGAATAATGAATGCAGCATTTTACTGGAAAATAAATGCAATACTCACCAATATGAAAAGAATCAGAATTAAACATGCCATCCTAAGCAGAGATGTCCAGCCCTATGTCTAAACTAAGGTTCTCTGAGATGTAACAGTAGTCTGTTCATTAATGATCATTGTGTCTTTCCGATGTAGCCATTTAAGGCTGTGAACTTCCCCTCAGGTCTGCTTTTGCTGTATTCCATGGATTTTGAAATTGTGGCTCCCCATCTTAATTTTATCATTGGCCCAAGGATAGTTCAGCAGCATGTTTAATTTTTGTGAAGACGTAAGTGCTTCTCTTGGATTTGATTTCTAGTTTTATTCCACTGTGGTATGGTTTTGATTATTTTGAATTTGCTAAGACTTGTTTTGTGTCCTAGGATATGATCTGTTTTATAAAATGTCCTATATGTTGATGTGTGTTCAGTAGCTTTGGGACAGAACATTCTGTAAATGTCTGTTAGGTCCATTGGTTGCAGAGTCCTGTTTAAGTCCAGTGTTCCTTTGGTAATGTCTAGCTTTGATGATTTGTCCAATTCTGTCTGCTGAATGTTGAAATCCTGACAGTTACGATGCTGCTGTTCATTTCTTTGCTTAGCTCTAGTGCTAGTTGCTTTATGAATCTGGAAGCTCCTGTGTGAGGGGCTTACATATTTTTGATTGTTATGTCTTCTTGTTGAATTGCTCCCTTTACTATTATATAATGAACATCTCTGTCTTTTTTATACCATGTTGATTTAAAGTCTGTTTTATCTGACATGAGAATGCCTACACCTACTTGCTTTTGTTTTTCATGTGTACGGAACATTTTTTCCCACCCCTTTACCTTCCGTCTGTGAGTGTCCTGTTAGATGCATTTCTTGGAGATGGCCTATGCTTGGAGAGTCTGCGTCTCTCAAGTGGGGCATTAAAGGCTGTCCCCATTCAGTGCTAGCAATGATCCGTAGAGTACTGTCTGTTCCTCATGTAGTATGATACTTTATTTTTATTTCCCTCCTGTACTGTTATTTTATAAGAGCTACGAGCTTTTCCTTTCAGCCATTTTTACACTGGTGGGTGTTTGTTGCACTGTTTCATGTTTAATGCACTTTGGGGTTTCCTGAAGGGCATGTTTAGTAGTGACAAACTCCCTTACTGTTTGTTTGTCTGGAAAAGTCTTTATTTCTCCATCATTCATGAAGCTTAGTTTTGCAAGGTACAAAATTCTTAGCTATCAATTGTTTTGTAAAAAACAAAACAACGGGGCCCCAGTCTCTCCTGGCTTTTAAGGCCTCTGCTGAGAAGTCTTCTGATAGCCTGGTTTGCTATGAGTCTTCCCATTGTTGGATGATCTTGTATTTGGATATCTGTGTATCTGGTGATACCAGGGCACTTTTCTTCAATCATTTCCTTGAATGGGTTTCCTGTGTTTTTTCTTTTTTCTTCTTATCCCTCGGGACAGCTGCAATTCACATCCTGGCACGTTTCCTGTGGTCTCATATTTCTCTGAGTTGAGTGTTGATTTTTCTTAATTCTTTTTCTGGATCTTTGTCTCACTGGGTTAATTCAAAAGCTTTGGCTTCAAACTCTGAGATTCTGTCCTTTGCTTGGTGTAGACTGTCGTTGAATCTTTCTGCTGTATTTTGAAGTTCCCTAAGTGACTCTTTCATTTCTTGGAGTTCTATTATGCCTTTTCTTATGTTGGTTGGCTCTTCAGTGACATTTTCATTTTCTTCATTTATGTCCTGAAATACACATTCTTTTAACTTCTTTGTGTTGGCTTTTAACTTCCTATTCAATCCCGTTCATCTTATTTGCTATCCATATTCTTCATTCCATTTCTGACATTTCGATCATTTCCTTTTGGTTGGGATCTGTTGTGGTAGGTCTGCTGTGATCCTTTGGGGGTCTGGAATTAGCTTGTTTTTTCAAGTTTCCAGAGTTCTTTTGCTGGATTTTTCTCACCTGAAATATCTTCTCTTAGTTTAGGGAAAATAGGTTTGAACCACCCCTGTCCTTCTTTGCTAGGAACTCTCCTATTTTGTGAGAAGGAGAAGTGTCCCTTAATGGCACTTCTATGTCCTATTTTGGAAGACTACTGTGGTACGAGAGGGGGTTTGCATTGAAGTCTTGAAATACAGCTTTTCCATATGGCCCCACCCCCTGTTGTTGTCACACTCCGGGTTAGTTCAGGGAGATCTTAGAGTGGTGGGTTGGTCCTTAGGCTGCTGTTGGAAGCTGGGTGAACCCCTCTCCTTGGAGGTGGCTTTGTGGAAGATTGCTCTGCCTGAGTCTCCCTATGGCAGTGATAGAGGCAGCTATGTGAGGTCACTTAGGGAGTGATCATGCGTGTCAGAGCTGGGGTGTTTGATCCACCAGGGTGCAGTTGATGATGGCTGGTGGCTAGCAAGTACCTGGTAGAGCACTGGACTGTGAGGATGGTTCCCACTGAGTGGGGTCCTCAGGGACAAGGGTGCTGTACTGAGCCCCTGGGTGTCCAGGACTCTTCCCTGCCCAGGATCTGCTAAGGCAGTCACGGCAGGCTTCTTGTGTGGCATCTGTGGTGCCCATTCTGCTCAAACCTCACAAGGGGAAGAGGTGCTCTATACCCAGGAGTGAGTGTGTGCGAGCACCGGCTCTCCCTACTGCCTCCCTGGCCCAGGTGACTCAGAGGCAGCTACAGCCAAGCTGAGCCCTAAGGAGACAGTGAGCTCTAGACCTGAGAGCTCAGAATAGTCTCAGCTGCAGTGACCTGGGAACGGAGGTCCCTGAGGGGCTGCTGTGCCTGCCTTCCAGTGCAGCGCTGTGCACACACTCTAGGCAGCACCTAGTCAGCACGGAGGTCTGCAGTGATGGCAGGGCCACCTCAGAGCTTGAGCCATAGTGCTGTGGGGAGAGTGTGGAGCCCCTGGGCTCTTTCCTCCTGTCCTTCCCCACATGTGATGCCACCCCCCAAGTACCTTCGAATCTTGTAGAGAGAATCATCCTGTCACCTTCCCCTTTACTCTGACTCCTTCACTTCTCTGATGCATCACAACACTCTTTCCAAGAAGACCCATCTATAAGTGGGCACCCACCTGTCACGTTTGATTCCCTCCTTGACAATGGTACAAGGGGGCTGCTCCTCATTTGCCATCTTGCCTCTCCTCTGAGTACTGGCCACTAAAACAAGCCGTGTGATATAGTCGAGAAACGCTGTGATACTCCACAGACTTATCTGTCTATGCATAAATGTCTAACGGTTATATATACTATGGTCTGCTTTGTTTCGATAGTATGCATGTTTATTTGTGCTTGGGAATTCTCAGAAATAAAATAGTTTTGAAAATTACCTGTAGAAATCAAAGCATAATATAAGTGCCCGAGAGTTCAGTCACGGATTCCCTCGTGGCTGCAGGCAGACTGAGTGCAGTAGAGCCGTTGATGTTTCTTGTAAGGCCTTAGAAAGAGCCTGCGTCATTCATCACTGCATGGGGGATTCAGGAATGGCCGTCATCCAAAATCAATGCTCTCTACAAATGAACCATTGAGCTTTACATGTTGCATTGATTTGAAGATGGCTGGATACCAATTTGTAGTCACAAAGGAATCACAGAAACTAAATCTAATCCTGGGAACTCAAAACTTGTGAGCACAGCTCCACATGCCATTAGTTTAGCGAGTGTTTGATTTAATGTACTTCATTGCTTATACGAGATATTTTTTAATTATATAGGAATGGATAAACACATTTCCCTAAATCAGGCTTTGCATGAATCGTTGAGAAAGAAAGATGGCCAGAGGCGTTTTATTTGAATGGTAAGTGGATCTCCAGTGGATCTACACTCTTAGTGTGATGAACACCAGGAATTCTTAGTTTAAATGTCTGAAAATTAAGGTGAATATTCTGATCTTGGCCAAACTGAAATCTGTTGAATGGAATTTCAGGACACTTTTGTCACACTTAGTGTATTTTCAGGATGATAGTGCAATGATAGGTATATTAGAAAATCCCACAAATTTCCTTTTCATTTTCTTAGTGGTATGAAGCACATGCATCCAGCTTCAATTCTCAATTACAGAGTAAAAATACCAGAAACCGCTTCTTGTACTTTTTTGTCATAAAGTAATTATAGTTCCCACAGAGACCTCTCTGCTTAGTCTCCGTTCCCTGAGTGTGGAGGTAAGGAGAAAAGGGGAAAGACAGTGAAGCAGCTACATGGGTGAGATGCCAGCCCACATTTAATATCCACGCAAAGATTTCAGTTTACAACTTTAGTACTGAGATACTTCCCAATCCTTTGGCATTTGCTATAGCTCAGTCAGGTCTCCCCAAATGCTCCTAACCAAATCCGGGACAGGCGCTGCCTTGCAGGAAGGGTGGCAGTCCAGCTGTGAGCTGCCCCACTCCCGACAGTTCTACTCTTGCTAGGAGCGAGTCTGCTCCACCAAGGTTCCCTCCAGGGAGATATCATAAAGAAAAAGAAAGCAGGCAGTAGAGCAGACTTCTCAAAGGCTTGGGCTAGTATGAAAATACTTCCATAGAATTGAATAGAAGAATAGACCCAAATATAGTTGGCACTTCACTCACAGAGCTCCTCTGTCATCTTTCATGTGTGGAGTGAAGGAATGTACAGAAAAGTTCCTAGGGGGGCACCCGCACATCTGCAGATAAAAATACAAAAGAATTGTTTCTTACAAAACACTTGGAACAGTCTAATTCCCTGGGGTGAAGGTCTCCTCTCTTAGGAAGCTTGGTATTTCATAATTTTCTGTGTACAAATGCAGTTTTCCATTCTCCCCCTGCCCTAAATTGCTTTCTGATGTGGAATGATATAAATAATCAAGTAACATGAAATCAACCCCACATCTCTCACATGTCCAAGGGGACTGAGTACCTCCTCTAAACATGACCCACGGCACCAGAGAATATTTGAGACATTGAGTGGAAAAGGAAGAGTATTCCAGACAAAAGGAACAGCAAATTTTAATTTGGGATCAAGAAATGTGCCATAGTTCAGAGAGTACAGTTTCTGGGAAAGAGGAATAACAAAGTTAGACTAATGGGAAAGGTCATGATGTGTTTTGTAAGCCTTGTGAAAGAGTTTGGAAACCAATGACACGGATCACCAAGTAAAAAGAAAAAAATGTCAAGGACATTGGTACTGACTCAGCTTGCCAAAGAGTCTTGTGGACATTTAAAGCATTCTAGTCTGGGCTGCTCAGATTTTGGACAGGTTAACAACTACAGACAGAGATACTGGCAGTGGTACAGGTAGGTGAAGGTCTGGGCAGCCCAAAGAAGCACTGTTCCATACAACTGTCTTCCTGTCCAACTTCTATTCTATCCTTGAATGTAGGGAGGATGGTAATTGCGTTTAGGGCAGTAGATAGTGAAGGAAAACAGCGATAGGCTTGTCGGAAACTAGATTCTGGAATACAGGTGGAAATCCAAAACCTTCTGCAAATCTAGAGCAACGCTAAGAACATGGCTAACTTCAGCAACTGTAAGACTTAAACCAGTCTAAAAAGGAAATGTGTCAAAACCCAGAAACAAATTCCAGCAGAAACCAGCAGGAGTTCAGGAGTGGAGGAAAACATGTAGGAGGGTCAGAAAAATTCTCTGGATTTGATTCATTAGAGCGGAGTTGTTTTAAAAAATGCAGAGTGTGGTCCCATGATTGACCTTCACTTGTGGTAACAGAGAAATGGACCTCAGTAAACACCCGCCTGGGTATGAAGAGATTAACTAACCAGGAGTAAAACAAAGTGGGGAACATGTGGAAGGGTCTTTCTTCTTGCACATCCAGAATTGTCAGCTATCCGCTAGTTAATATTCCTCACCCCAAACTGGACACCATTTATAAATGAATTTTTGTCCTGAACCATGAGAGATTCCTTTAAATAAATGATGAGAGATTCCTTTAAAATAAAGACTTTTCCCTATGCTTGCAAACTCAGACTCTAAAATAATTCAAGGAGCTGTCAGGAAGAACTGAGGCAGGACTGTAGGACTAATTTCTTTATCTCTCTGTGTCACAAGTTCCTCAGCAGTGAACTGGGTTGGGTTTGCTCATCTTTCGAGGAGAAAATGTATTAAAAGATTCATTAGAAGAGAAGTGTACCAAAGTCTACTACTTTCAAACAAAATCAGATTAAAAACATGTAAGAAAGTCGAGAAATAATATCTTTTCAAGTGGGATTTTGTTCCACAGAGAGCTAGCCCTGATTTAAATTTCACAATGTTACTTCACTCTTTAGATACAATACCTGGTAATAAATTCCAGTATTGCACACTATTCTTTAAATTTATTTTTTTCCTTTGTAAATGAAGATACTATTAATCAGTTTAATTTTGACATGTCTAATGGAAAGTAAAGGTTAACTATCCATTGCAGGCTTAATTGTTTTTGCCTTAATCTTAATTGTATTGGTTCTTACCTTGCATTTTTATATCTCCATTTTTTTTAATATTCAGAGAAAATAGCAATGAAATATCTGTATTAAATAATTTTGTAACGCCTCAAAACAAACTTAGAGGTGCTACAGAGACAGTCAGAAACTAATGTTTTTCAGCTGATTACAAACCTCCAGCTTTGGTGTGGGGAAGGTCCCGTAAGTGTGGTTCAGTACAACACAGATTGACTAAAAGAGAACTGCACCAAAGTCAAGGGCAGTCTCTTCTGTTCCCTGTCCTTCATGGTCTTCTGCTTTTTACAGCCTGGATACTTACATGTGGCAGGGAAATACACTAGTGCATTTGCCAGCAGGGAAAGGTATGGAGCAAAATGGGTGAAGATTGACTAGGCCACACTGGTAAAAAGAAAACGAAAAGAAGCCAAATATTTACCAAGCACCACCTGGTATTTAAATATGTATGTCATTAACTCATGTATCCTTCACATAACTCCTTCACTCTCCTTACATAAGTATTTCTTTAGCATCTCCAATGTGCCAGGCACTGTATTCAGTAGATACAAGGATAGTCAGGACAAAGCCATTCTCAGCCTTTGTAAAACTCATATTCCAGTACCTAAAACTAAATGGTAAACAGACAAACAAAAACAAATTACAAAGTAGGACAAGTATCATGAAAGAAATAAATGAGGTAAGATAGCTGCAAACGGGAGGCACCTACTACAGACAGGAGCATCAAGAAAGACTGTTTTTAAGTATTTCACCTGTTAACCAAAGAGAGAAGTAGAGCTGTGTCACATAGGACGCAGGGAGGAGAGTGAGATGGCGTGTGCAAAGGTCCTGGGGTAGGAACAACACTTATGTCTACCAATTAATGGGTTGGAGGGCAAAAGTAGAAGTATTAGGAGTACTAGCAGGGTACTGGGAGTATTAGAGGAGCACTAGGAGTCTTGGTAGCGGCTGGCTGAAAGAGGAGTTTTGCCTGAATTCGCAATATTAGCGATGAGGAGAAGTGAATAGTACAAGGTGTATTTCGGAGGTAGATTCAACAGTACTTGCCACATTTACTTATTAGCATCCTCACATAACAGAAGGGAAATAGCTTGAAAGACTAGGGAATTAACTAAAGCTTTTATAGTTAAGCAACTTTAGGATGGGGTTATACGTTTTGCCTCCTTCAAAGCCCTTTACACTACATCACACTCCCTGGCTTTAATTCAAGGTCAATGGAAGTTTTATGGAGTCCTCAAAGTGAAAGTGTTTGCCAGTCAAATGACTTTGAATTAGACTATGCTTTAATAACCTGAACGGCTTATTGATTTTCAGTCGGCAAATCCATCACTTCATTTCCCTGCAGAGGGCATGAGTTCCACAAGCACCGCAGACGCATCTCTTGGGCACTAACTGTGAACGGCGCAGAGACAGCTGCGTTTCCACCACGCCGGTGAGCGTGTGTTCTGTGGACTAAAGACCAGTCTTAGCAATTCTGAACCGTATGCTGTTCTGACCATAAGTCTAAATTGGGTAGTTTGAGTGACCAACCTATTTTTCAGCTTTGCTAAAAATAATGCCCGCATCTGCCCACATTAAAAATGGCCTGGTGCTTGTAATCTCCCACGTTGCCAAGTCAGCCGCCAAGTGGGAAAAGCCTAAAATAAGCGGGGCTGGGCGTCACAGCTCGGCCAGCAGGAAGGTGCTCTTTCTAAACCCAGCGTTTCTGAAAGCCACGTCTTCCTTCATTGGCACTCTGCCTGCACCTGCCGGACTCCGGTGTGTACCTGACCGCTGCTCCCTGGAGTTCAGTACGGAGTTCCTTCCGCAGAACGTACGGCTGGGTCTGCATCTGCACACTCTGCCAACCACGGACTGAACATATTTGGAGGGAAAAGGTAAAAAATAGCAACAGGACAACCACAAAATAACAATAAAAAGGCAATAGGGCACGCCCGCTATTTAACGCAGCGCTGACCTTGTGTTGGGGGGTGAGGAATCAAGGGACGATTTAAACCAGGAGGTGTGCGGGTCGTGGGCGGCACCAGGCAGTGCTTCATCCAGACCGAGCACCGGGGCGCCCCGGCTTTGGGGGGACCCCGCCCCGATGGCAGGTGGGCGGACTGTGCGCCCTGGAGCGCGTCCTGGAGCGCGCGTGGTGCTGCCCCTGCTTGGGTGTGGGAGCTGCTCAGAATGTCCCCCTGGATGGTGGGGACAGGGGTGCTGGAAGACTCCGTGGGCCTCTGCCCGGGTGCAGAGCAGCTCGGGAACCCCCGGGCGGTGGGGCGAGCCGGGCTGGAAGCCCCCGTGGGCTGCGTCCCGGAGCAGCGTGAGTCTGTGCCGCGAACTCTGCCCACCCGGCCCCCAGCTGACGTGCGAAAGCCAAAGAATTCTTCTCAATAGGAAGATGTGGGGCTTTGCTGCTGCTGCTGCTGCTGCTATACAACCTGACCCATTGCCTGGGATACGTCCCTCTACATTCTTCTAGGAAGGAAAATACAGATTTTCAAGCTAAGGAAATATGATTGGTAGAAGGGAGGACGTTTGGAACCTAAACACCTGGTCTTAACGCTGCCTTTGCGCCTGACTCGCTCCCTGGACCTTCGTTTTCTCATCTGTGAAAAGGGAAAAATAGCCTAAGGTTGCTATAATTTATTGTGTAAAGTGCCTAGCGGACTGTCAGATCACAGGCGGGGTTCAATGGAGCTGTTTCTTGAGGGGTGGTGATGAATAGACGGAGTCTAGGCTGCGTCGGTGTCTGCAGTCTGAACAGATGGGAGACACTGCTTCACCCCCGCAGGCCCCTCTGCTCTCCCTGCCAGCCTCCCTCCTCGTCAGGAGCAAGCCTTTCTGTCCCTGAGTCCCCTGGGGCGTTCTCTGCCCTGCCCTCACTCCTCTGGCTCAAGCTGCTGCTCCCAGCAAAGAATATAGAAATTGATCACTAAAATAGTCTGTTTTAACAGGAACTAAGGCCTAAGGCCCCAACTTAGTGGGAAAAGGGGAGGGATGTGTTTCACCAAAACCCAGAATGACCAAGACGGTTTAACTAGGTCCTCAGGTCCACTAAGCTGGGTGGACCTCCTGGGCAGTCTTGAGGAAAGACTTCTATGAGGCTTTATTCTATGAGATTGCCCAGAGTTACTGCAAAGAGTATCACCATAGTTTGGCAGGATCTTCCCTGGGCTCAGGGGTAGGGACTGTCCTAGGGCTGTAGTCTGAGTTACTCTTAAAAATGTGCAGAGCCTTAGTAGAGTATCCTCACAGTAACCTCACAGTAATCCTGCAAAAGGGCATTAAGAGCTTTGTCATAGATGCTGGAACTAAGCTTAAATCTTTTAAATCATTCCCCTAAATTCACATAGATAAGTGGGAGAGCTTATATCCAAAACCAATAACTCTGATTTCAAGTCTAATATCCTTTTTCTCTTTCCTTATTAGAGTTTTCTCTGTCTGGAAAAGCAATTTCAGTATCATTTTTTGTTAGAATTTTGCTGTCATAGACTATGATGTATTTTAAAAGAGATTAAAGTCATATAATTGAAATATGAAATTCTATTTTCTATGTATATCAGATAACTAAAAAAGAGGGGAGAACGACACATGGGAGTTTTTTTTAAAAGAAGCTACAGATACACTCTTGAAAAAGAAATTAAGGTGAAGTACCCTACATAGTCATGTTTTCTGGCAAAGAATAGTATCCACAGTTTCATAGAATTCTCCTCTGTACCTACATGAAGAAAGAGAGAAAGAAACAGAAGGATGCTAAGTTTTTAAACTTCATCATTTCTTTAAAAAACTAAAATAGCTTCCTTATGTCTAAAATAGTTTCTAACATCCTACCTCAGTCAGTTTTAAACATTGGGATTATCTTGAAAATCACAGTGAAAACACGGGATTCATCTCTTCTGTAGAAAGAGGCTGAGGGCCCCGTAACTCCACGAGCTTCAGTCTCTCTAACAGACCCGCATCAGATCACTCCAAAAAGGAAACATACCTCCACCGGATCTCAGAGCTGTTTTTCTTAGTAGGGATTTTTTTTCCTCTTCTGGCCTCCCTTCTGTCCCTCTTTCCTCTCCCCTTAATTACTTTAAATACTTCACAAATGAGTGAAATCCACTTGGTTGTACATTACCTGGGAATAGAAATCAGGTTATCTGTAGAATGATGAGACTCTATATGATGCAAGGAAAAGGGAAGTCTGGGTCTGAATTCTAACTGCACTATATAAAGCTATCTACCTGGGGAACATAGGTTAAGTAAGCCCTAACTCAGAGATGGGCTCAAGCTTCTTATCTCTGAATTGGAAGTTTACAGTAACATAGAAAGAAAAATGACTACTATATGAGATGGTGGATGTAAAGCATCTATGGATCATAAATTTAAAAAATGTTATTTCCCCTTTCCCTTCGCTCTGAGATCCGGTGGAGACACGTTTCCTTTTCTGAGTGATCAGATGTGGGTCTGTTAGAGACACTGAAGCTTGTGGAGTTACCGGGCCCTCATCCTCCTTCCCCCGTAGAGATACAGGAAATATAAAACGTGTTTTATAACACATTTGATATTATCACTAGAAATTGGTCATAAGTTCCCAAAGCAGAACTCCTCGCTTGAAAGACTTTCAGCCCCATTTCATTTCATAATTTATTCTGGGGTGGAATTGTTACAGATACGCATTTTAGGGCCACTAATCTCCCCACTATGTACAATTATCCATTTGTATTTTTAGACTCCACCAAGATATCTAATGTAAACCCAGAAGACAAAGACATTTCCCAATGCCTAGTCTAGAATTGATCCTAATTGGACTTTGACTGTGTCTCTGGCGTCTCAGGTAGTGCTCACCATCCCTGTCAGAGAGGAGGCCTCTGCAGGTGGAGACAGCTGCCTCCACCATGGGGGAGGGGTAGTCTCTTAGGCAGTCTTGGAGTGTGGGTGAAATATGGAATCATTACAGGGCATGGTGAATGTGATTAAGTGGATCTCTATTTCTACAAAAAATATGTTATAGAAATTATCACCATTTATTGGGGAACTGTTTTAAGATTATTTGTTCAGCTAGTGCTAGATTAACATCAGCCTAGTGGTAGATACCCGCTACGCCTGGAAAAACACAGTAAGAAGTGTTGATACAAAAAGAACTTCAGAAATATGCTTGTAGTTTGATTATTATTATTTTTTTAAGTTGCATCACTTCCTAGAACTCCAGTACATGTCTTTTCAACCACTGTATTTTTTTGTCTTTAAAAAGTGGGGTGGGGGCACAAAAATACAGTGATGAAATCAAAAAGTGCTGTCAATGGAATTCTACTGGCACAACCAAAAGGTCAGGTCACTCTAATAGGCACACCAGAAACAAAGCTGAACAGCAAGCTGGGTGGTCACCAATGGCCTTTAGCCTCTAGACACCAGGATGAATTGGTGTCCAAAACCGGACCAGTAGAGGCAGTCTGCCCTCCAGGTTCTGCTTTTATTAGTGAACAAGGTTGATGTGTAATACAGCTGTGTGTCATGTTCTTCTGAAGGTTTGTCTGCGTACAGATACAGAATTGTAAATTAAAGATCTGGTTTTCTCTCTAAACCCACCAACTCTTCTAAGCTGAATTTCTGTCAGCCCCTCCCAAATTAATATGTTGAGGTCCTAATTCCTCAGAATGTGACCTTATTTTAAAATAAGATCATTACAGATATAATTATTTAAGATGAGGTAGGGCAGCCCCCTTAACCAGGGGGGTTGTGACTGGCATCCTCATGAAAAGGGGATATTTGCACACTGATTGGTAGTCAGGGAGAACATCAAGTGAGCACAGAACAGATGTGATGTCACATCTACAAGCCAAGGAGTTTTAAACCCAACAAACTGCCAGAAACTAGAGGAGAGGTAAGAATGGAGCCTCTCCCAGCCCATGGGAAAAACCAGCCCTGCCAAAACCTTGAGCTTGGGCTCCCAGCCTCGAGAAATGTGAGACAATGAATTTGTTACTGCCCAGCACATGGTGCTTTGTTATGCTGGCCCTTAGAAACTAGTACTGATACTCCTTACTCACTGCACTGCTAGCAAATTGTCTCCTTGGCTGCCTACTGATTGTTTTACTGTCTCTGTAGCTGAATGGGAATATTTGCATATCCATGACCCCAAGATTTAGCCTTCAAATGGTGGCCATTTGAAAACTGATACTATCTTTAAGCATTGCCCTGGCCTTCCAAGACAAAAGAAAAGCTGAGAGGGCGGCACCTGTGGCTCAAAGAAGGAGGGCATTGGCCCCATATACCAGAGGTGGCGGGTTCAAACCCAGCCCTGGCCAAAAAAAAAAAAACAACAACAAAAAACTGAGGTTTGATAAGGACAAGACACTTAGCTAAATGTTAAAACTTCCCTTAAAAAAAGTTATGGCAGATCTCTGGATACATTTCAATATCGAAAGACATTTCAACAGAAGTGTAAGCTTCAGTGACAAATAGTCAAAACCAGTCGGGCATCCAACGGATATCATTAAAGCAGGAGCAAAGATGCAGGAGAAATTCATGTGGGAAAATAAATAACAAAGAATTTTTGCTACCAGAAAGGAGAGAGGGGAGTGAGCTTGGCCAGTTGGGAAATTAAAAGGGAACCACAAAAAAAAAACTGTTCCATAGAAAATAGAAAAGGAGATAGTGATAGCAGGGGAAGAGCAGCTGGCAGGCCCAGGATTTACGTCCCGCCCTTCCCGGCTTTGGGAGGATTGGGACCAGGACGATTTGCTAATCTGTAGTGATGCTCCCGACTTCAGCACTCTGGGCCGTACCTGACAAACGCAGGTCTCGAATTTTAGTGTGGATGAGGATCTAAGAAACAGGTTGCTGCCCCCTCACTGCCTCTAGCCCAGCGTTTCTGATTCTGTAGATCTGGAGTGAGGCCCAGGAACCGGCCCTGCAGCAGATCCCAGGCGCTGCCGGTGCTGCTGGGCCTGGGTCTGCAAATCAGCTTCAGTGGAAAGAGCCCCCTGGGAGGAGCTTAAAGTAGCCTGAAACCCTAGTTCTGTGCTCAACTTTCTGATTCAACCTCCAGGGAAGAGACCAGGATTTTTTTTTTTTTTTTATTTTGACAATCCCTGGGTAGTTGGTATGATTAGGCATGTCTGGGAAATGCTACAACAAATGTCCATGAGCTTCCTTTAGCATCTGGCATTTTTCTATGCACTGTGGCAGCAGCTGCGGGGTAAGGTGAAGCAGCACAGCCCCTGGCTCCATGTTCTGGCTGTTCTGGGCCTACAGGGCATGGCAGCATCCTGCTGCTTTTCATGAGCAGGGCCCTGGGAGATAGTCTGCCTTAGTACCCACCGGCCTGACATCCTGATGAGGTCCAGAGGCCACTCTGGAGCGGGCCCTGAGGATGCAGACTTCGTTGGCCATTCTCTGCTTCGCCTTGCTCTTCCTTATCACATGACACCTATCTCGCTTAGAATATTAATGGCAGCTCCAGCCTCCGGCTACTTCCTCCTATCTCTGAAAGTACTTACATGTGAGTTATGCTCTGGGAGTTTTATCTCAAAACCACTTTCTCATTTTTTGGCAGGAATATTCTTGATGCCACTTGTAGGAGAAATCCTATTGGTTACAGAGCTAATAATGTTATAATTCAAGTTAACTCTTTAAAGAATGGTTAGAAATTTGCAAAGGGCTTGTAGTAAGATGGCTTGGTGCCCTGGTATGCCCACATGCTGCTTTGGGGAGCACACAATTCCTATCTCTCAGTTCCAAATTCTAACCACAAATTCCAAAGTGAGGCATCTTATAAAAGGCTTTCTTTCAAACATTTTTGCACTCTGGGGATTTACTGTAGTCTTAAAAATAAAGCCCTTACACACCTTAGCTCTAATTTTTGCAACAAGAATGCCAGTTAGGTCTTAACTCTGATTTCGAAGTAAGGGAATTGAGGCTAAGTGTGATTAGATACAGGTTAGATGTAGGATATAGATTGGATCACACAGCTACTTAGTATCAGTTACATTTCAAATCCATGGCTGCCCAACTTGAAAGCCTGAGCTCCTTCCAGAAGACTATAGTATTCTTCCTTTGAAGCAATGCTGGGTGAAGTTTGAAAGCAACATTTTAATTATTGCATTTCCTTGGAGTTTCCAAGACTGAGTTTAAGCTCCTACAAAAGGTTTGCTGTCTCCACAGAATCTTTGCCCGCTTCAAGTATAATCTAAAATCACTTCCCTCTGTGACCCAAAGCCATCCATTGGATGGTTATTCCTAAGGTGCAGCTAATTGCCTGTTTTAAGTAACAGAAGGACAGTTTGGGCCTTGGATTGTCTCAGGTCGCAGCACTTACAGTTGGCTGCTGTGTATCTTCCTTCTGTTCTCTCCAGGATTCACTCAGTATGCCATGTCCCAGGAGAGACCCAACAGGCACAGAAATGAAAAAAATTGTCCCCACCTTGGATAGCAAAGAAGGCAGGCAAGTAAACCAATAAACTAAACACTGAGACAGGTTTTCTCAAGAAAGAAGGTTTCTTGGAGGAAATGGTCCTTGAGTAGAACCAGGAAAGATGAGTTGGGTTGGCCACGTAGATGAGGGGAAAGGGGCGTGTCTGGTACGGGAGAAACACCGTGTGCGAAGCCCAGGGATGAGAGAGGCAAGCGGCCGGCCCGGCTGGAAGACAAGATGGATGCAGAAGGGAAGACAGAGGCTTGGAGAGACCAGGTGGTAGACAGCTCTGTGGTCGTAGAAATCTCTGTGGGATTGGTTGGGCCACATCTATCGTGCATATTTTTATCTATAATTAAAAAAAAAAAAAAAATTTCTGATGAGATGGGTGGGTGATAGTAACAAATGTGATTTTTTTCTATATTGACTAATGAAATATGTCAACATTTAAAAGATCTGTGCAATTTAGTGAACCAATAGTTTCCAAATAGCCAATCAATGTGTGATGTTATAAAAACATATATGAATAAAAGATCTATTCAAGGCACACAGTAGATCATTAAATTTCATATACAAAAGTATGAGAATTCAATGCAATCATTTCAGATTTCATATTGCAACTAAACTTTATGAAACTACCAGTGGTAGAGTTTTGATGTGGTATCAAAGAAAAATTCCACAATAATCTGAAATGACTATTATTATACCTTGTTTTTTTTTTTTAACTACAAATATATGTAAAGCTGAATCTTATTCATATATTTCAACCAAAACCAGCAGAATGAAATAAATTGAATGTGAAAGCAAATATAAAAATCTGTTTTCTACTAAATTAGATATTCAAGAGATTTGAAAAAAATGTGAAAAGAAAAAGTCATTCTTTGTGTATTGTTTTGGACAATATAATTTTTTAACAAAAATATATTATTTATGTTAACATGTAATAGGTTAGACATTTTTATTATAAAAATGAATTAATAAATATTTTTAAACTTCTCAATTTTAATTTATAAATATAGTAATGAAATTGACAGATACAATCCATATAAACAAATAAAAGTTGTCTGAGGCCTCCATAATTCTTAATGCTACAAAGAATCCTGAAATAAAAAAATTTGGGGAATGTTCTGATTATAAATTAAAAAGTCTGGGAATTTTCTCATCTATATTTAAAGGGAGGCTTCAGGTATTTATCAAATTCTTTTCTCTCCCTCGGCTTAGCTTTCAAGACTGTTGTCTCCTCTGAGCTTAACAAATCTATTTTGCTCCTCAAAGCTGAACAAAGTTGTCTTTGTTTTAGCCAGTATCTGTCTTCCCCTGAAGTAATAAATGCCTCTGACTCAATCTGTGGGGAGCCAGAGGGCAAAATGATTTGCAAGGAATAAAAAAAAAGTACATTGGTTTACCATATGAAAAATATTATCATCATTACATGGGTATTAAATGATATTTGTATCTTCAGTAACTGGAAAAGTACCTTGCAGAGAGTAGCTACTCAAGTCATGTAATTCATGTGATTCCATTCCCCAAACAAGATATACATCTAGATCTAACCAAGTAAAATAGTATTGAGGTTTTTCCCCATGTACAAACTATTCATGCATTAAAAGTGGTCATTTCCTAAATCAACTCATCAAGAAGTATTTATTAAACAACTGAAACATACAAGGTGCTGGCTGGGAACACAAACACTGTTAGAACACAAGAACTATTTTACGTGCTTGAGAATGGTGTTTCCGAACCTTGGTTATACATCAGAAACATCTAGGGAGCTTTTAAAAAATATCAATATCTGGGCTCCATTCCAAGAGTTTCTGATTTAATTGGTCAAGGGTGTAGTCTAAATATTAGTATTCTTTAAAATTCCTCAGTAGGTTTTTTTTTTTTTTAATTAAATCATAGAGGCGTACATTAATGCAATCATGGGGCACCATGCACTGGTTTTATATACAATTTGAAATATTTTCTTTATTTTTAATTTATTTTTATTTTTATTTTTTTTTAAATTATTTTTATTTTTTTTTATTAAATCATAGCTGTGCACATTGATATGATCATGGGGAATCATACTCAGTAGGTTTTTTAATGGACAACCAAAGCAAAGAACCATGATTAAAACTGTAGCATCTCAAATAAACTTTGCTGTGTTTTTCATTTGTTCACTTATTCGGTGGGCTTGCGTTGAGCACCGACTGCAGGAGAACCTCTGTAAATTGACTGAGGGACTGTAACAAACTGGTCAACATACAGAGGTGGTCAACATAAGGAACTAGGCCTGCTGTACTGTGCATATGGTGCATGTCCAGTCTATGAGAATTAAGTCGACTTAAGGAGGTAGTCAGTGTAGGGAGCTGGTCAACTATGTCCCATGTGCTCTGCAGGTGCTGGCGGTATGACAGTCAACAAATCAAGGCCTTTGTTCTCATGAGGCTAATGTTTCAGCAGAGGGAAGACAGAAACTACATAAATACATGTTATGTCATTTGTGATGAGAGCTCTGGAGAGGAGGAAAGCATGGTGAGGGAGTTAACAGGGAGTAATGCAGATGAAGGTGCTTCCAAAGACAGGGCCATTTGGAAGGTCTCTTTGTCAAAGTGGCACAGAAGAAACAGACAGACGTGAGGAAGGACTCCTGCACCTCCCTGGAGGAGGAGGACCGTGCCGAGCATGGGGAGAGTCAATCCTGAGCTCTGAGACCCTAATGCCACAGGAGTAGGAAGGGGCAGTGGCTGGAGCTGTGGTTGTGTGCGAGAGCAGAAGGAGACGGGCTGAGACGGGTCCTGCTTAGGAGTTTGCATTTCATCCTGAGCTAGACCCCAGAGTTTTGAGCAGAGCAGTGACATTCCCTGACCCAGGTTTGGAAGGTCACTTGGGAAGAGACTGTAGGGGAACCTGGCAAGGGCTGAAGCAGGCAGATGAGCTCAGAGGCTCTAGTAGCAATCCAGGTGAGAAGTCAGAGGGCTCACACTGGGTGGGAGTATTGGGGAAGTGGCTTCTTCCAAGTTGTGTCGTCGAGGGGGAGGCAGTAGAGCCCACTGAGGAACTGGATTCAAGGCGGAGAGACGGTGGAGACTCAAAGCTCCAGGGCTTCCTGCCAAAGCAACACATCTGCTCCTCCAAGCATTTCAGTGAGTAGTTGGAAGAAGCGTTTACTCCAATGTGTGAATGAGAAGTTGAGGTCAAGAAAAGAGAATGTGACTAAGGCAAGACCGTGGGCTGACTAACAAAAGCTGGACCTGCGTACCACCTGCCAATTCTTTAGACCCCAGGCCCAGTGACCTTCCTTCTTCGTCAGATTTCAAAACCACTGCAACACATAGGCACAACCCCCGTGTTCCTGCAGTGTATAATCTGGCTGCGCAGTCAGGATCTAGAGATAAACACAAAGTTGTAATTTAGTGCTGAGCACCAGGTACTAGTGTGATGTGAGTGGAAGGGGCTGTAGGGACTTTCTAAGGTCCCAGGGCAAACTGAGCAAGGTGGGCTGCCGCAGCTTGGGGGAAAGAAAACAGAGAAAGGAAGAGGACATTACTTGGGGGTAAAGGCACAGAGACTCATACGTGCGCACACCGTGTGTTCAGATACCTAAGTGTAAAGATATGTGGTTGGATCACAGGGTTCAAGAACACTGGGCGTAGGGTGAGGGCGTACAGGCAGGGCAATCCGGAAGTTGGACGTGAGCTTAATAATCTGGGGCCAGGTTAAAGGAGCCTTAACTGCCCATTGAGTAGTGAGTGTGCCCAGACTCCTGGTAAGGGTAATAGAGACGGGGAAAATATTAAAGTGATTTCAAGGTGATAGTTAAGCTTATTAAGAAAGCAATAATAAAACCTCCATTAAAACAGGTCAAGAATACAGTTCTAATTTAATAACAAGCTGGATTAATCGGCTAGTCCTTAGAAGAAGTTACATAATCACGAAAGCCTTTGAACTTGATGGGGGAGTTAACAGTAATTATTGTCAATAAGAACGGAAGATCCCTTTGAAATAATAAGGCATTAAAATAAGGTGTAAAAGCAGTTGAGTGGCTTCCATTTGTACAAAATAGCAAAACAGCTCTAGGCAAAATGAACGCCTGGCCTGGGAGGGGCTGGCTGGAAGCAGGGCTGTGTTTGCCCACCTTGCTGGCTCTAGAATGTGCACATTTGTTTTGTGGGTGTGACCAAGACAGGACGACTGGGAAAACATCTGAATGGCAAAACTCTCTCAACAATGCGCAACTGGTTTGGGGAGTTTGGAGGGTGTGTACTCAACAGAAGTTGGGGGCATTTAGTTAGGCCTGCAATCCCTCATAATATTATGTGGGGTATTGTGCAAAGAGAATGGAACATATTCTAGGTATTTCTCGTTCTGTGTGTGTTTTTTTCTCCCCAAGAGGGCAAAAAGTTTTTAAATGAAAATGTGGTCTATTTGAAATGCCTGTGGCCATATTGGGTATATATATATATTTTTTTTATTATTAAATCATAGCTATGTACATTGGTATGATCATGGGGCATCATACACTAGTTTCACAGACCAGTTGGTATATTTTAAAAAAGAAAAACATATTCAACCAATTTTCTTTGGCCTTTGAAATATATGAATCCATTTGATATCACATCTGCTGTTTTGGTGGAAAAGTTAATGTGAGTAACAGGGTTTAGAATTGCAAGTGTCTTTGTCAGTTTAGAAGTGCTCAGAGGCAGAGAAGAAATAAAGAGTAGGTGCAGGGTGAGGAAAATACTAGTCCAACAATCTCAACACTTGCTTTTTTTCAATATACTTGAGTAATACTATGGCATATTATGTATGAGTACCTATTCAATTATCCAAGGAGGGTCTTGGAATTTTGAAACAACATCAACAGCAAAATTAGGATGCTCCCTAAAGGCTGTAAGTATGAATTTTTAGTTGTTATATTTAGACCAAATAATTATGTATGTAGAGTTTAATCAGAAATTCAGAAATTATAAAGGAAAGTTGTGGAAATGTCAATAACAAAAGAAACATCAAGAAACAAAAGAAAAGAAAAAGCGAAAAGATTATCATTGAGCTAAATAAGCATAAGATGCCACAGAAATGCCTAGAGGTGGGATGTGAGACTAAGAGGGGCCGGAGTGGACTGCATGCTTCTTGCAAACCTAGGAAGCTCCTTAGCTAAAAGGGAAGGCACAGGGGTATTTGGGTCCTGGCAGGACACACGGGGCTGGAGGGGGTTACTTGGCTCTTGGCCCCATGGCATGTGGTGTGGCACAGCCCACCCTGCTGTGTTAGAGAGTGGCCAATCAAATGATGCATTTCTTTTCTGCAAACCAATTGCGCCAGGGGATAATGGACTCTATCGCAGTCTTGATGGAGGAGGATGTGTGAGTAAGAAAAGGAGGATGAGACCCACTCTGCTCCTCTCCAGGCTGCCGTGGAATCTGGACCAAAGGTTGTTAGAAGCAAAAGATGATCTGATTTCAAATCCAGCTTACTTGTGCTGTGACTGTGGGCAAATCCCTAAAAATCCCCCTTCTCTTTTAGCCACAATGCCCTTGTTTCTAAAGAGCGAATAGAAACTGCCTCACACTCGCACTTTGCTTTGTTTTATTTTAGAGGCAGCATATAACTGTGCAAGGGCTGTAAGAGCTCATAAGTTAAGCCTATTGAAAATCAAAATGCCGTAGTGGAGGCACTGTTTTTATTCTGTTGATTGGGGGTGGTTTGGGTTTATACAGGGCTGACTGGGCTCTGGCTGGTAGAGCTCTCCCCTTTCCCCACAGCTTCACCTGAGCAATGGTTGCAAGAAGGTATGTAGGGTTTGTCTTATGATATTTATTTCAAGGGTCAAAAAGCCTTGAAACATCTGTCCAGTGGAGAAACCATGCTGCTTCTTCTAGGCTCAACCACAAATTGCTGTTTACTTCATATTCTTCATACTCACAGTACAGTCACGGTAAGGACAGGTTGCATTTCTCTTAGGCTGGCTTATTATGTTTGGCTTGTTAATCAGGGCACCCAACATCTTTTATGATGTAAATGGTGCACCATTAAATTGCATTCTTACAAGGCGTATGGATTTAGACAGTAATGTCATCCTGAGGCTATAGTCCACATATATGGTGTGGTGGAATACACAAGCTACACAAGATGGTCTGAGATCACCAGATCTCTGCATACCAGGGGGGAATAAAGAAATCCAGCTTGCTCCCCACTTGCTAGCTCCTCATTCTATCAACAGAAGAACTGATATCAGGTAGGCTTGTAGCTTGTCTAGAAGCTTCCACAGATTGCCACAAATATCTCAAATGTTGTGTTGTAGTTCCACATCAGGCCCACAGTTGTAAAGTGACAACAATTTTGGCCATCATCTGTCGCTATAGAAAGGCATCATGTGATTTATATTCTGAGGAAGGAACTGGTCACAAGTGATACCAACTTATTCAAGAAATTAAAATCACTGACCTGGCTTCTTTAATCACCAAGAATTTTTATGATAGTATCTGGGATTAATTTTACGTGTCAACCTAAGGGGTATTTCTGGATGAGGTTAACATTTAATTTGGTGAAATTTGAGTAAGGCAGATGGCCCTCTCTAACGTGGGTGGGCCTCATCTAATCAGTTGAAGGCCTGAATAGAACAAAAAGACTGGTTTCCCCAAGCAGAAGAAAATTCACCATCAGATGATCTCCAGGCTTCATTTGCACAATGAGTTCCTGAATAACCAGCATGCTGCCCACATCAGAGAGTTTGGACTTAACAGCCTCCATAACCCTGTGAGCCAATTCCTTGTAATAAGTCTCTCTCAATAGATAGATAGGTAGATAGATAGATAGATCACATCCTTTGGTTCTGTTTACCTGGAGAAACTTGAATAATGCAGTAACTCTTATCTCTAATACATAGGGTGCCAAAAAATATATACACATGTTAAGAAAGGAAAAAACTATATTAAAATTGCAATACCCAATATATACTGGTACCATTATTTGTTGTCTTGTATATTGTATCTCTTGTAATTGCTGAAGTCAAATGTGACTTGAGTAGTATAGTCTTGACGCAGTTTTTTCCTTTCTTAAAAGGAAAATACATTTTTTTGTACCCTCCGTATATCTACAAAGCTGTCTGGCTTTGTAAAGAATCTACTTCAATGCCTGATGTGATCTTGGAAGAACATGTGCCAATTACAAGGGCTGTGGAAGGTGCGGAGCTAACAACGACCAAGCGTCCCTCATGCAATGTGATGATCATCACACAGTCGCCTCTTTTGGCCTTGGTAAAATCTACCACGTGAATATCAAGATTCCACTACTGTGAAAGGAATAGAGTCCTTGAGATCATTGCTTTTTTGTTCCTAATATCTCACAGGGAGCATAGACAAGTACCCACTTAATAATCATTGAAGAATTGGGAATTACATTATTGAACTGAATTAATAACTTCATGT
>CAUYPK010045995.1:0-31624 GCA_963574355.1 Loris lydekkerianus
ATAAAAATTAATCATATAATGGAAAAAAAAAAAATAAAAAAAAAAAAAAAAAAAAAAAAAAAAAAAAAAACATAAATCAGAGAGCTGAAAAATACAATGAATAAAATTTTTGAAAATGCAATAGACACATCAATAGCAGAAATGGCCAAGCAAAGAGGAGAAAAAAAACAATAAAAAGAAATGAAGAAAGTCAATATGTTATACGGGAAAACATTAAAATCATAAATGTTTGTGCTAAAGGAGTTAAAGAAGGAGAAGACAATAATAAAGGGTAGAAAGCTTATTTAAAGAAATGATAGTGGAAAACTTTCCAAATCTGGAGAAACAGATAAACATTCCAAGTACAGGAAAGACAGAGGTCTCAAATCAGGTTTAATTCAAACACATCTACCCCAAAGCATAATATAATCAAACTGTGAAATATTAAAAATACAGAGATGATCCTGAAAGCAGCAAAAGAAAATAAACACATAATATATAAAGAGAGTTCTGATGGGAGTAACATATTTCCCAGTAGAAATTTACAGACTAGGAGTTGACGAAGGCTGAGAAGTCAGCATCTGGTGAGAGGCTTTTTGCTGATGAGGACTCTGTAGAGTCCCGAGGCAGAGCAGGGTATCACACCACGAGAGACTTGAGTGTTCTAGCTCTAGTCTCTCGTCTTCTTCTTACAAAGCCACAAGTTCCATTCTCAAGATAACCCCTTAATCTACTAACCCATTGATCCATTAATACACGGTGTCAATAAAGTTCGTGTACAATTTAAAATTGCACACTATTTTAAATTGCACACAAACTTAATGGCCACTCTGTACATAAATAGATTAATCTATTCACGAGGACAGAGCTCCCCTAGCCCAATCACTTGTTAAAAGGCTCCACATCTCAATACTGTCACTTTGGAGATTAAATTCCAACCTTTGAAAGATTGTTGTGGGAATGGCCACCAGTTAGCTCATGCTTCATTTTATGCACACCCCTACAACATGTCCTAGGGATAATAATATTGACAAAGGTTCACTGAGTGTGCACCATGTTCTAGCCACCCTGAGTTTTTGTTTCTTTTCATTCCATCCTCAAAATACCCCATGTTGTAGGTACTCTATTTTTGTCATCTAACAGAGATTAAATAACTTTTCCATCATTGATAACCAGTAAGAGAAAGAGCCTACCCTTGCACCCAAATATGTCTGCCTCCAGTTTACTTTGCTAACCTACTTAATGGGAGGTGTGCTTAAAATGTGAAAAATTGAGATCTTATAGAATGCTACATAAGTTTCAGAAAGTAGCTAGATATGAGGAAGAAGGTGGAATCAAAGAAATTGAGTAAGTGAAAGAATTGTAAGGCCACTGATCAAAGTCAGGGTATAGGAATAAGAAACTAATACTGAAGAATAGTTCTAAGTTTTGTTTTGTTTTATTTTATTTTGTTTTGTTTTGCTTTGTTTTTAGTGTTAAGAAAAACATACTTGCAAGGCCAAAAAAAGGAAAAAAGTGCTAAAATACTTTGTAAGATTGGAGCTGTGAAAACAAAAGATGGCAATGGAACTTGTGTTTGAAGAAATTAGAAAGGATTTAGAACCATTTCTTAAGTGGGTCACAATGGAAAACTAACAAGCTGATCAATAGTAAGAGAAACAGTAGATAATGGATTTAGATAATCCAGACAACACAACTTTGTTGCAGACCTCTTTAATGGTTTGCTGATTTTCTGTAATAATGCCCTTGGTGTGCTGGAGTAAGAAAGGAAAAATGGATGGAGGAGTTTGCACAGGGCTGGGAAGCAGCAAACATGGAAAGTCTACAGAACTTCTCCACAGTCTGGTTATTATTATAATCCTGAATATAGTAAGATACAGGAGGCACGTGCGAACAAAATTGTGACTGTAAGAGAAGAGAAACGGAAAGGTGGAAAGAATAAACAATACCAATGATGACAGAGCAAGATCAACAGGGGGACAAATGGGAGAGACTGAAGGAGAGAAAATTG
Source organism: Loris lydekkerianus (assembly GCA_963574355.1). Taxonomy (NCBI): domain Eukaryota; kingdom Metazoa; phylum Chordata; class Mammalia; order Primates; family Lorisidae; genus Loris; species Loris lydekkerianus. The sequence goes on from CAUYPK010045995.1 coordinate 1,991, forward strand.
TGGTCAAAGCAGGGCACTTCCAAACTGCAGTCTCCAATGCGCAATGATTTCAAGTGATGAAGTAATTCAGGATGTGAATATGCTGCTGAAGTGTAAAAGTAAAGCCATTGTCAATTTGCAGAAACTCTGAGCCATCAATTTTAAAGAGGTCAAGCTCACATAACACCTAAATTTGATTCCTAGCTATACCAGCTGTGATCTGAAGATATTGAAATAGTTTCTTCACATCTCTAAGTTTCAATTTTCTTCAGGTACAAAATTTGGGATTTGAGAGGTAATAATAATGCCATTCCTAGTATTATTTTAAAGAACAAAAGAGATAATACATGTAAAATGCTTTGCAGAGTATAACATTAAAATTACCTTTTATTATCATTCTCATTGTTGTTGTTGCTGTAAAAAAAATTATCCTCAGTCAGGAAAAAAGGACAAAGGAGCAATCACACACACACACACACACACACACACACACACACACACACACACAGAAATTGCTTAATTTAAATTCTAAAGGACTGACTTCAGGCCTAAATTTCAAACTTCTCTATCTCATACTACTAGCGTGATAGTATCTTCACACTATCTGAAGCAGAGTGAACAAGGCTTAAAATAATAAAAGCTTAAAGACTAAAAAGTTAGTTTGCCTGTTACCAAAAGATATCTAAGACAACAGGAACAAATTTGAATGATTAGAGGACGTTCCTCCCACTAGATCTCCGATAAAATTGCTAGTGATCAAATCAATGACAAAACAAGTGATAGTAGTCCTCAGTCCCACCAACAGTATATGAGTGTTCCTTTTTCTCCACATCCACACCGCTATCTGTAATTTGGGGACTTTTTGATAAAAGCCATTGTTACTAATGTTAGGTGATATCTCATTGAGGTTTGAGTTTGCATACACTCCTCTTTTTTTCTTATTTATTCCCTTTCTTCCAATAATACATACATGAGGGCAGGAGTTTCAACAGCTTCTTCAACCTTAGAAGACTTTGAGGATGATGGAAGACATATGCTAAGAATGGTAGAACTAAAAAATAGAAAGTGGTCCTAGATGATATCATGGAACTTTTATACACTCTCTGGGGTACTTTTCTGTACATTTTTCAAGTGAGAACAAAAATGAGATTCCTGTTTTTAAGGTAGGTTTTGTTGTGGTAGTTTATTTTAGTTTTGGGGAAAGCAACCATTGCTACTCAGAAACAAATGTGATTCATTACTGCCATAGTCATCCAGCCCAAAAATTTCACCTTACTTTGTTATACTGCCTGTACATAGACCAATCAATGATCTATTCTGGTAAATAATAACAATTTTTTTTTTTTTATACAGAGTCTTACATGGTCACCCTCAGTAGAGTGCTACGGCATCTTAGCTCATAGCAACCTCAAACTCTTGCATTCAAGTGATCCTCTTGCCTCAGCCTCCCAAGTAGCTGGGACTACAGGCACCCACCACAATGCCCAGCTGGTCTTGAACCTGTGACCTCGGTAATCCACCCACCTTGGCCTCCAAAGTGTTTACCAATTTTTTTTTTTTTTTTTTTTTTTTAGACAGAGTCTCACTTTGTTGCCCTGGGTAGAGTGGTGTCATAGCTCACAGCAACCTCAAACTCCTGGGCTCAAGCAATCCTCTTGCCTCAGCCTCCAAAGAGGCTGGGACTACAGGAGCCTACCACAACACCTGAGTATTTTTAGAGATGAGATCTCGCTCTTGCTCAGGCTAGTGTCAAAGTCCTGAGCTCAGGCAATCCACCCACCTCGGCCTCCCAGAGTTCCAGGATTACAGGTGCAAACCACTGCTCCCAGTCTCTAACAATAATAATTTTTAACCTTGTTTTTATAGTGTTGGATATTAACCAACAGTGAAGTATAATCTCTGATCTGAGAGTCAAGAAATAGAAGAGGTGAGCAGTATGTTGCTTAAGTTTACTACCATGACAGATTTCCAAGCTGTGCACAGGAAGGGGGATCTCAACTAGAGACTGATGGATTCTGTGAGTTGAGAAAACAAACTTGACAATCCAGGAGACCAATATGACTAGAATTCACAGGACAGAGTTCTTGAGAGCAAAGAACTTTACGAGGAGCTCTGAAAATGAGCCAAGCACCCAGCCTTGGTGTTCAGCAGAGTACTGATTAGTACCTCCAGGAGAGAAAACCACTCAAGGCAGCAAAATAACTATCTGAAAGAATTAAAGGGGGCACATTCAGGGCAAGGGCCTGGAATAGTAAGGGCCTGTTCCAACCAGCAAGACTAGAAAAACTCATGATTCATGGGGCATTGGGGTAAGTGGTCATGAGGTCTTGACTCAGTACTGAGAAATAATTAGGTTTAGACTAAACAGCACCCTGACATTGCCTAAAAGAATTAAAACAAAATCCCAAAGAATGAGCTGTTTCCAAGTAACTTAATGTAGCCTGACAAAAGCTGAATAAGAGTTATATAAAAACACTTCAACAAGGAATATTTTTACTCAAAAAAGGTAAAATTCACAATATGTGGCATCTAGTCAAAAATGACCAAATAAGCATAAAGTAGAAAAATACAGCTAAAATGTGGAAAATAAGCAATCAATTGAAACCAACCTAGGACAGACAAAAATTCTAGATTTGTGAGATAAAAGGATTAAAACGGTTATTATACCTGTATTTTATATGTTCGAAAAGCTAGCAGAAATATTGAGCATATCAAATAGATTTATGAAAGATGCACGTAAAATGTGCTCCATATCATACATCATCACTACATACTTATTAGAATATTGTATTATTTATTTATTTATTTTTAGACAGAGTCTCACTTTACTGCCCTTGATAGAGTGCCGTGGTAGCTCACAGCAACCTCAAATAGGCGCCCACCACAACACCTAGCTATTTTTAGAGACAAGGTCTCACTCTTGCTTAGGCTGGTCTCGAACCCATGAGCTCAGGCAATCCACCTGCCTTGGCCTCCCAGAGTGCTGGGATTACAGGTGTGAGCCACGGCGCCCAGCCTGACTACTTCTTGATTATAGTAAAACCCTCCTTGGGAGGCTCATTTCAGACAAGAAGTTTTATAAATCATCCTTAGAAATGTGTTTAGAGTCTATATTTCTAGTCGTAAACCAGCTTTTCTCAATGATAGTTATCCTTATTATTGTATAGTACTTTATAAAGTACTGTATTATTATATAGTACTTTAAATACACTTCAGTATCCATGAGTTTCAGAGATCTATCTTGATCAATGACCTTTTTATCCCTCTCTCTGGCACCAGAGCCGTCACTTAGGTTCATTCTATCTTTATAGCTCCAATCCAATGTGGGTTTGGGGGATTTCCTCTGTAGAAGTTTATGATTGGTCCAAACAAGTCACTAATTCTAACTTATTTTCTACAGGCATTTCTAAGATAATCTATGTTCAAACTATTTGAACACAATTGTTTTGTGCGACAAAAAGATTTAAAGATGCCAAATAATGAAACAGTTCTGGGTAAGTTCGAAGCTGAATCTGCTCCCCTGTCCCACCAATGAAGTATCCAAAGGTGATGTAGATTTATCTTCTAAAGTAATTTCTTTTTCTTGCCTTTTTTATTGCTTGCATTTTTATTTTTTATTTTGGCTGGAGAAGAGAGTCATCAGATGAAAAATTGATTCTTCCGTTCTCACCCACTGGAACTCTACTATCATATTGTGCAGATGATTCACACATCTTGACTTTTATCACTCATCTAAATTTAAACCAAATCAAATGGTTCCATGTCACTGTTTAAAAACCCAGATGTTATGGAAATTGCCAACATCAGCTACTTTTCCTCCTAAACATTATGTTTCACCACGTGTCAAAACCCAGCAGAGGGCATCCTTCCATTTCAGATGTATGAATAGTGCAGGAAGAGGCTCTACAATTCAAGCAACAGATTCTATTTACAGCTGTGCATTGGAATTTAAGTAAAAGGGCTTTTGTAGTAAGAGGAGAATTTTCCTGCTATATTTGCCATTTTGAATTGTAGGTTTAGAAGTAATTTTCCTTTTATAAGAAAAAAATGGGAGAAAATCTGTTTCTGGACTCTTTCCAGGTTTGAAGCATTTAGCTTCCATTTATAGAAGCAACAAGGTAGCAACCGTGTAATACTTTCTCACCTAGGCTCCCATGTGTGTGAATAATGTGATCACAGGGAAAGAAAGCACTTCAGACAGAAATATGCTCCCTACCTCATTTTCTGTTTCATTCTCCCTCTGAGATCCCTCACACTGAAAGACAAACAGCAGAACGAGTATGACAGCCTGTTACATCATCTCAGAAGGAGGAAGATGGGCGGTTTGGCTTACGGATAGGAACGTAAGTGGTCAAGAGCAGAATATCAAATGGGGCCAGCCCTGTACTTGGATAAGCAGGCAGTCACCCACAAATTTCAATTATGTACTTTCAAGGAAATTAAAATTCCACAATGAGAAATGTCTTACAATGTCAGAATTATTCCCAAGTTAAAAATGGCAAATGTTCACAACCCTTACAAGGTATGTTCCCCCTGGTATGGTGAGTCTATCTGGTTCTCTCTTGATGGGAGTAGGTTTTAGGGAGAGAAGGTAAGAACATGAGGAGGCAATCTAGCACAATTCTCACATCCATCCAACGTGTTTCTCTGAGCACCTATTCTGTGCCAAGTCCTGTTCTAGGTGCAAAGACCATCACAGAAAACAGTCAAAGATCCCTTTCCTTGAGGCAGTGTGCTGAGGAGCCTGGATTTGAAGACTTGTACTAAATCTTACTTTGAGTTCTGACCCTGCCTCATAGCCAGCTTCATCACTTGGAGCAAAGGAATCAGTTTACTTTGGCAAAATAAGGATAACTATCAGTATTTATTGAAAACTTGCTTTATTCCAAGTGCAGAAACTAAGCACTTATGTTCATTATCTCATAAAATCCTCAAAGTCAGCCAATATGTTATATTATCATTCCCATTTTACAAATGAGAACACCAAGGCACCTTTAAGTATCAGCACAGGAATTTGAAACAAGGCTGTCTGACTCCAATGCTTGCCTCTTAACCCAGAGCCGTACAAGAGTCATTTCTAAGGCCACCCCAAGGATTAGATAACATGACAGATGTAAGGCTGAGAGTTCAGTAATGTTACTACTATCACTACCATTATTTTTATCATTATTATTACTGCCATTGTCAAAACTTTTTCTGTGACCTAAAGGTACATGTTGAAATACAACAAAAAGAAGATCAATACTTCAAATCAAAATCCCTCTGCTTTGAAATGTAGTCTGTGCCCAGCTCTGATTGAAAGAAAAATCGGATAACATCACGGCTATTGAATGATTGAATGATGGCTTCTCTGCATTTATCTTTTTGTAAGATGACAGGATATTAAAACGTAGATTGATTTCCCTGAAAAAAAAAAAAAAAAAGAAAGTATCTCATGCCCTGAATTTTTCTAACTTCTTCAGAAAGCTGAAGGTTAAGACAAGATACTAAACAAAACCAAGATCCGTGTCCACCTGCTTTGACAATCTCTTTTTTCCGTGATAAGTGATCATGTAGCTGGTGCCCCCTGGGTCTTTACTCTCACCCTTTCCAACGTGCACTCTCTAGAGCTCACTCCTCGGCTTTGTACCCAAGCATGTTCACAGATCAATGGGGGTTAATGACACTACAGCATTAGTCAAAGAGAAATGAAGCAGCCATATCTGTTGCTGCCCTGGGAGTTCTTTTCTGCTTACTGTAAGTCGAAATGTATGTCTCACACTGCCTCATTACCCAAATCAAAAATAGTTTAAAAAAAAAGAAGATAAAATTCTGGCTCCAGGTCCCATTTCTTATTGATTTCATTTCAAAACTGTCATTTTAGGTTCATTAGGTGGGAAACAGAGTGTTTGATGATGGGATTTAAGAGAATTCACGAATATATATCTTATATTCTATTTTTCTCACTGTACTAAAAAAAGTAGTTTTTATCCCACATATCAATGCAAAACTCATGTCAACTGAATATTTTTAAACTGCCTATTCACAAAGGCAGCTCCGTGCTGATTTTATCCCATCATACTTCTGTAGGGATGAGCACCATAGCTGTGCGTTACCTTAGAGAGCAGTAAACAGCGGATGTATTGGTAGGCCCAGGGCAAGGCCCGTGTCATACGTCAGGCTTGTGGATTTCCCGTCAACATGGAAAGGTCATTCCCCAGCACAGGACTTACCCCAAGGTAATGGCCGTCGATGAACACCACAGGGAGGGAAGGAGCTTCAGAAACTCGCCGACATCGTTCATCTAACTCCTTTCCATATTCGCCGTTCAGGGCTATATTTTTCTCTTCAAATTTTACTCGATGGTTTTGAAAGATCTTTCTAACCAGTTCACATCTTTCAAAGGTTGTCCGGACCACACGAAGGCAAGTAGTATAAATCACGACGCGCTCAAACTCCAGGTCAGTTGATGGTTGCTAAAGGGAAAACATTGCAGTTACACGTGTTTGCTATACTTTCTTATGTCTCAACATATTTAGACAATTAATAAGTCTCAGCAAGTGGCTTATCCATGAAAGGCATGCAGTAAAAGTTGAACGAGCACATTAATTGTCCATTCAAAGACTTTTTTTAAGTTAAAACGTATGTAATTGGTATATACAATTGATAGAATTTGAATTTGCCATTCAATATAATTTGAATGGCATTCCTTAATTATTTTTTCTTTCTCAATAGCCCATCAAGTAATGGCATTTCGTAAAATCTATGATGTCTAACATGGAATGCCACAGGGTAAAATAATGAATGCCTGAATTATTTTTCTTATTTTTTGTAGACATTGTTCAATTACTTAAACCCAAAGTAAAATATGTCAGTGAATAATCAAGGTTAGCATTTAACCAGTTGAAAATTCTTCTCCTTACCAATTTATCACACTGTACAGTCTTTTGGGGATCACAACACCTAGATCATGGTATTGTTCTGAGGTTTAAGTAGCACAACATATGTGCATATTAAGTAGCACAACATGAGGCTTTGTTGGGTGGCAGGGCAGCCACTGCCACAAGGAAGGAAAAATCGAATTGCCTGGAATGGAAGTGCCCAGGAGCCAACACCAAACAGGGCCATGGGAGAAAGCCAGGCGTAAGACAGAAATAAGTAATCAGACACACTGGAGCAGAGGCAAACACCACCGGAAAATAAGAAAAAGATTGCCCCGTGTGCAAATCTCTGCATCTTCTGCTAAATCAGAAACCAGTGCCTGCTTTCCTGGGAAACCCTGGGCAGCACTGCTAGTGTGCACCAAAAAGCCATGGCTGGTAGGTCCTGACATCAACAGGAAAACTCCTCGTCTTTCTAATCATAGTCTCACTTGAAGGAAACTGAACAGAATACAACTACACCAGGATACCGTGGGACAAAGTTGTTGGGGGGGGGGGGGTGCTTTTTAGATTTCACTCGTAAATGAGGTCATGAAGTAATTTTTTTTCTGAGTCTGGCTTACTTCACTTAGCATAATACCTTCCAGGTTCATTTATATTATTGCAAATGGCAGCATCTCCTCCTTTTTATAGGCTGAATAACATATACCTCAATCTGTTTATCCCTTTATCTATCAAAGGACACTCGGATTGTTTCCGTAACTTCAATAGTATAAATAATGCTGCAGTTAACATGAGCATGAGCGGGAGATAACTTTATGAGGTGGTCATTTCACTTCTTTATTTCTTTCTTTCTTTCTTTAATTTTTTAATTTTTAATTTTTTGAGACAGAGTCTCACTATGTCACTCTTGGTAGGATGCAGTGGTTGCTGACAGCAACCTCCAACTCTTGGGCTCAAGCGATCCTCTTGCCTCAGGCTCCCTAGCTGGGACTACAGGCGCCTGCCACAATGCCTGGCTATTTTTTTGATTTTAGAGATGAGGTCTTGCTCTGGCTCAGGCTAGTCTCAAACCCATGAGCTCAGGCAATCCACCTGCCTCGGCCTCCCAAGTACTGGGATTACAGGTGTGAGCCACCACGCCTGGTCTCATTTCTTTTAGGTACAGTAGCTCACACCTGTCTGAGGCAGGAAGGATGCTTAGGACTAGCGGTCTGAGATCAGCCAGGGCAACATAGTAAGAACTCATCTGTACAAAAAAAATGTTTTAATCAATTTTTTGAAAATATACAATACTTTTATTGTGACTTTCATACAGCCAATGGATACTTTTTTATTTCAAAAAATCATGGGGTACAGCTATTTTTAGTCACATAGATTGCTTTTGTTACACTTGAATCAGTATTATAAGTGTGCTGATCACCAGATAGTGTTGTACCCATTAGGTAGGTTTTGTCTATCCCCCTCCCACAACTTCTTGATTTCCACTGGGTTTTTACTTCCTTCTGTCTTATTGCACATTGATTGGGTATGATATGGAAGCAGGTCTTTTTAGAGGGAGTGGTAAGTTGCATGATTTCTCAAGCTCTCTTGGTAGTTTTATAATATGAATTTTAAATGATATTGTCTTTGGCAACAATAACAAAAAACAATCATCATCTACATTTGCCTCATTTTCTTTCCCTCAATAGACCTGTCAAAGCATCTGGCCAGGAATCTAAAAATAGCTCTCAATGGTTTTCTGTACCTCTTCTCCCTCCCTGAGGGTAATCAGGGGAATATAATATGAAGGATGGAAGTGTTCAAGACAGTCTGAGAAGCCATTGGAGTCTGCAGCCATTGGAGTCTGAAGCCATTGGGGTCTGCAGCCTACTGGTTCTGAGATCTGAGCTAGATGGCAATGAAGGCAGACAATTTCTTCTTTCTGTTGATTAAAAAGATGAATCTCAGGGATGCCTGGAAGCTTCACAACAACCTGCAGCCCATGTGGATGTGTTGGAAAAGCATGGAGATTGCCATAAATGAGACTAAGGGTTGACCAAGTAGCCAACCCGTCCCCTTAGTCTGCACCTGCCCTGCATCCACCACTGTAAAACAAGAAGTACTTTAGTTACCTGCTCAACTTGGGACAATTATGAAGCCCCCACGCCCCCTGGATTTGCCCCCGGAATTCAGGCCAAGAAATATTTTCCAACCATCCTCTGCACAGGATCAGTGTGGAGCAGGCTTAGTTCCTCAAATAACCCATCTAGTGGGTTATTTGCAATGGTGACTTTGCAGGTACAGCTTGGGGCTGACTTTAAAAAGCCTCCTTAAATAGGTGTCATAGACTTGCTCCATTGGGTCCCCAAATATTGAGAACCCAAGAGTCTCCATATAACTCCCAGAATTCAGATGTTAAGCAACTTTTTTTTTTTAATTTAAAGGTAACATTTTTGAAGATCAGTGGCAGACATCATGCTAATAATATTATATCCACTCACTCCTCACAATAACTTACATGGCGTAAGTGTATTTATAGTTCTAGAAATTTAGGCTTAGAAAGAATAAGTATCCTTGACAAGGTGACAGAGTTACCTTGTTCAGCAAAGTTAGAAAACTGGACCCAGGTGCACACCCTCCCAAACTCTGTATGCTTTCCATGGAGCCGAGCTTAACCATAGAAACACATGGTCGTTTGCTACCCCCTCCTCAGGAAGAAGTTGTCACTAAGCAACAGACTGCCATGGACACAATTTGTTCTCCATGAGATAACCATTTTGATTTTTAAAAGGTTTGACTTTTTGCTCAATTATGTTCCCACATTTAATAGTAAGTTACACAACACAAGGGGCAGATTCAACAATTTTTTTAGCCTGAAAGGATTCCTTTGAGACAAGTAGGATGTGGAGATCTTTTTACCTCTACCTTAAGGCAAAGAGCAAAGTGATTAGCTCAGAGCAATGCAGCATGTCAGAAGGCCACCTGGGACTAGACCCAGATTTTTTGATTAGTGGGCCAACCCGGCTCTCAAAACAGCAGTTTTAAATAGCGGGTGCTTTCTGCTGGAGACAGTGTTTTGGGCCTTATGAAGGGCAGGAAATTTTAAATACATTGTACATGCAACCTCGTGCATTCATTCTCTCTCTCTCTCTCTCTATCTCTCTCTCTCCATGATATCCTGTAAACTCCTGCAATTATATGTGTATTAAGACCTGTTTCTTAATATTAAATTTAAATAAATGAATGAGTCCCTGCCCACCTTGCTCTCAAATCACTTCTTGAATTCTCATTTTTGCCCTTAACTTGATTAAAGTGGGTAAACCCACTTTATCCACATCTGGTTCCTCTCTTATTTCCTACATCTGTTTCCATTCTAACTGTTCTCCCTATTTGCTTCTGAAGGTGAGTGGAGATTTTTTATGGCATATTTGCCTCCCCACATTTTAATCACAAAACTCACAGGGGAACCTCTTCATGTCCCTTTATAAGACACCATGTTATTTATTGCATGACTATTGCATATTCATATGCAGTTCTGGGGAATGCAAAAGAGACTTATATGTGCAATTTTCATTCACTGTGGTGATAAGGATTATAACCTGGATTTTATAGATGAAGAAACTAAGGTTTAGAAATACCACACACAAATAATTTAGGAAGAAAAAGGGAACAGAATTTGAGCCTGGGTCTGCCTCCTAAGTCCTTGCTCTTTCCTGAAGAAGATTTTATACAACTCTATTAAATACAAAAGACCAAAGGGTTACACTGTTTTCAAAGCGAGTGGTAAATTGTACCATGGGGGACTATTGTGCAGATGGCCTGAGAAATCCCATTGCCCAGCCCTGTGCTTTCTTCTAATTTCTGGTTAAATGTCACCCCTCGGGTAGACTTTCCTTCATCACCTATGGCAAATGGCCCCTCTGTCCTCTTGCCCAACTCTTTCCTTTCCAGTACCTAGTACCATTGTCCATGGGACTGTATATGTTGATTGGTTCACTGTCCATCCCCACAAATAAACTATAACCTCACTGAAGCAGTAACTTAGTTTCATTCACTGGAATTAAGAATTCACAACACAACCTTCTATATAGAAGACACTCAATAAATACTTTCCGGCCTTTTTTCTATCTATTTAATTTGAACTTGGTTTTCATCTCCCTCTTAGTAACAGTATAATCTTAAACCAGTTTCTTAACCTCTTTCCATCTCAGTTTCCTTATCTTTAAATTAGGGACATCAGTGCCTACTTCATAGGGATTTGTAAGAATTGGATGATTTAATGAATGGAAAAACCTTAGCACAATGATTTTCAATGCGTGTGCCATGAGAGGATCTTATGTGTGCCACAAAAGTTTTTAAAGATCATTAATTAAATTATTTTCAAAAGAAGTTCAAATATAGTAAGCATTTTATTTACTCTTTTTTTTTATCAACATGATTTAAGTGTGCTGAGGAAATTTAACTATAGGTTCAAGTGTGCAGTGAGATAAAACAGGGTGAAAGACACTGCCTTAGCATGAAGCCTGATCCACCATAAAATCTCAGCAATTGGTGTGTTTTTATTAATATCATTATTATTTACAATGTCATTAATATATATCAGCAATTTTACCACTATTGCATGGTGGTATTATTGCTATAAACAAAAATTCCAAATTCACTTCAACCATATAAGTGTGAATAGCAAAGTTTAACCTCATAATTATACAGTGATAAAAATAAATCATTGGTTAATATAAATTTTTATTTATATTTGTTTGGGATATGCCATCAATTCTGAGAGTGAAAATAATAGAATTGAGCAAGATCAATTGACCCAAGATCTCATACAAATCTCTCCTTTCCCATGTTCAGATTCCCCCTTTGTGGATGAAAGAAATACAAGGGTATAACCTTCATATCCAAAATGTTCTGTAAAGAGTGATTTCTGCTCTAATGCTTCAATATCATGTAAATAAATAAATTTCGGTTATTTCCTTAGGAACTGTCCAAATCAATTACTGAATGGACCTAGACATTAATTGAAAAGTCAATAAACCTAATAACATCTCCACACCAAAAACACACACACACACACACTTATTTTCCTAGAATGTTAAACTAATACAATGCTGTTTTCAAACAGTGACGTAATGAAAGTGAAGGTGACTCCATCCATTCTGACCCATCCTGAGTTCTGACAATTCAGCATTAATCAAGCACAGGAAATTTTCACACAAAAATCAAGATTTTTGTCTTCTTTTGAAAAAGTAAAAAATCTTGCAAAACCAATTTTGTTGCATTCCTGTTCAGAAGCATTATCTGGAGCCTGACAGCAGCTGTCCTCTCTAGAGGGTACACATCTCTTGATGGCATGTGTCATATCCTTCCCTCAAAGCCAGACAATTGCATTCACAAACAGTGTCTACATGACTGCTCTAGCTTCAATTTGTGACTCATCTAGCTGGCATGTCCATGCACACACTTTATATGGGAGGAAACGAAGACTCACACAGTTTTTTTTTAAAAATCAATCTTAAACCATTGCTTTGGCACTTAGTAGCTGTGATGATTAATTTTGTGTCAAGTTTCCTGGCCCCAGGGGTGTCCCCATACTTGATTAAACTATTTCTGGATATGTCTATGAGGGTGTTTCTGGAACAGATGAAACTTTGAATTGAAATGAGCATCTAAAAGCAGATGGCCATCTCCATGTAGGTGGGCATCATCCCCTCTGCTTATAGCCTGAACACAACAAAGAGGCAGACGAGGATTTGCTGTCTTCCTCCCTGATTGCTTGAACTCAGACCTCAGTCTTCTCCTGTCTCCCGACATTGGTGCTTCTTGTTCTCAGGACTTCAGACTCAGACTTAAATCTACACCATCTGGATCTCAGGTCTTTAATCTATATGACAGGCTCCCCTCCCCTGAGTCTCCACCTTGCAGATGGCAGATTGTGGGACTGTTCAGCCTCCATACTCCCAGGAGCTATTACCATATAACAAATCTCTCTCTGGGTATAGGTATCTATAGATAGATAGATGGATGGATGGATGGATGGATGGATGGATGGATAGATAGATAGATAGATAGATAGACAGATGGATGTATAGATAATATGATTATGTGCAGATAAAGATACTGTATCAGTTCTGTTTCTCCCAGGCACTAATACCATATGATAAACCTTTAAATATAGGTATCTCTTATATAGATAGAGATATGGATACAGATGTATCAGTTCCATTTCTCTGGAGAACCATAACTAATATAGAAGCCTGACCGTCCTGCTTCCCTTTTATAAGGGACCTTGTAATTACAATGGGATGGTTCAATAAGCCAGGATAACCTTCCCATCTCAACATCCCTAACTTCATCACAACTGCAAAGTCCCTTCCACTGTAAGATAATATATCCATGGGTTCCAGGGATTAGGAGACGGACAGCTTTGGGGTAGGGGTGTTATTATTCAGTAGGCTACTAGATGTAGACAGATTTTTAAATACCAGAGCATATGTACAGAAATAAAACTTCAAGTTCTGGTTATTGAACTTGATCTTCCTCATGCTTATCGGCTTACCCTCAAAACACAACCTGAGGGTAAATCTATTAAGATAAGGATGAAACACAGTGTTCCCCCACGATCCTTGATACAATCATCTATGAGTAGGACTTTTTCCCAAGTTGTTACTTTAAGGAATGGAAAGGGAATAATCAGAGAAAATCGGTTTATTTTTCTAGAACTGGCATTTCTTTTCTCTGATATGGGAATAGGTATAATCTAGCCCCCAAGGGAGTTGTTGAATCCTCCATAAAGTGCACGTGGAGACGCATCGGTTAGTATAAAACTCCACAAACACAACAGCTATCATTATTGCCTGAAGTCTCCTAGCTGGTAAAGAGGGACTAATTGTGAAATCTCTCCTGGAAACCACATGCCTACCAAACAAATATTCTCTATTAATATGAATACTTTGGCTACTATAGAAATTGTCGCAAACCTTATGTGTTGCCCTTTAGATCCTGCATATCTGTCTCATCGGTTGAAACCAATACTGGAGATGAACATCAAACCTGCCACGTGCAGAAGCATCCAGTCCCAGTGTGATGGGCTTACAACAGAGAAAGGGCAGGCAGCAAATCGATAAAGAACACCAAGTAAATGGAGATATTTTTAAAATATTTTTCCCCTCATCCTTTGAGATATTCAAGTTGCAAAAGCAGAAGAAAAGGAGCTAAAACATTGAACAAAAGCATTAGAACAAAAGGTTAGATCTCCCTGTGTTAAACATTTTAATGATCCCCTTCACCTTCTAACTTCACAAAAACCCTATGAGTCTCTCAATAGATGCAGAAAAAGCATTTGATAAAATTCAGCATCCTTTTCTAATTAGAAACCTAAAAAATATAGGCATAGGTGGCACATCTCTTAAACCGACCGAAGATATCTATGATAAACCCGCAGCTAATCTTATACTGAATAGAGTAAAACTGAAAGCTTTTCCACTTAGAAATGGAGCCAGATAAGTTTGTCCTCTATCACCCCTACTATTCAACATGGTGCTGAAAGTTCTAGTCAATACAATCAGGCAAGAGAAGGAAATAAAAGACATCCAAATGGAAGCAGAGGAGGTCAAACTCTCACTCTTTGCTGACGATATGATCTTATATTCAGAGAACCCCAAAGACTCAACCACAAGACTCCTGGTAGTGATCAAAAAATACAGTAATGTCTCAGGGTACAAAATCAGTGTCCACAAATCAGTAGCCTTTGTATATGCCAGTTAACAGCCAAGTTGAGAAAAACTCTGCTTTCTTTCTTAATGGGAAAGGTGTCCTTTCTCTCCCACACTCCCAAATATATACATATCACAATTAATATTGAATACTAAAAGACTAATATATTCCTCGATTTCCTGTATCAAGAAAAAAATGCCCAAATAATCAGCTAAACATTGCAATTCCCTTAGTGGATTTGAAATTGATAAAAATCTATTTTAGGGGTTGAAATGCCTGTACTTCACCTAAGCCTGATGCCTTCATAAGTTTCAGTGTGATGAAGAGATCTCAGTCTCTGTGGAATTCCCAGAATAGACTGAGAACTGAGAGCAACGAAACCAGTGAAGAATGAGAAGTAGAGAAAATTGGACCCAGCCTCAGGCAAAGCCTTTATTCTAGTCTCCTCCTCTGGGCTTCCAGGTTTAACGCTTACATCCTTCGGGCTGTACTGATGAGCATGGTTTCAATGTCACCTAAGCATGCTCCCCCCAGATTCTAAACGCTGCACTCAGGAAGTCCCAGGTGGAGACCCATTATGGGATATTGGAGGTTGGTGCAAGAAGCTAATATTTGTGTTTCATGAGTAATGAGAGGTTTTGTTTGTTTGTTTGAGGATAGTTTCACTCTGTTGCCCTGGGAAGAGTGCCGTGGCATCATCGTAGCTGAAAGCAACCTCAGATTCTTAGGCTTGAGCAACTCTTTTGCCTCAGGCACACCACTACACCCAGGTAGTGTTTCTACTTTTAGTAGAGATGGGGTCCCATTCTTGCTCAGGCTGATCTCGAACTCCTGAGCTCAAGCATCCACCTGCCTCAGCCTCCCAGAATGCTGGGATTACAGATGTGAGCCACCATGCCCAGCCAGAGTATTAAGTATTTAAAACATAAGATACTATTATTACCTTAACTTTATGAATTAAAAAGCCGAGGCACAGAGAAGTGTGGGACAAGTCTAAAGTCAGTCAACTGGCAAATGAGGGAACTAGTATCTGATCTGAGTAAATCAGAGAACTAAAATCTTTATCTGACCTTATTAGCCCTGGACTGATTCTGACTCTGTGTAAAGCCCTTCTCATTTGGTAACTCACAAGAAGTTAGAGGTACTGACACAGAATTTAGGAATTCTAAAGTTTCATAAATATATATACATTTTTTAAAAATACTACATTATAGTTTCATATTGCTGCTATAACAAATTTTCACAAATTTAGTGGGTTAAAATAATAAAAGTTTATTATTCAATTTGGGGTATCAGAAGTCTTAGATGGACTTTAATGGGTGGAAATTAAGAGGATTAACAGAGCTGTCCTTCATTCTCGGGCTTGGGGGAGAATCTATTGCCTTGCCTTTCCTGGCTTCTAGAGGATAACTGCACTCCTTGTATCAAGGTCTCTTCCTTCTACAAAGCAGGCTCTTACCATCTCTGCCTTCATTGACACCTCCACTCTGATGTTGACCGTCCTGCTTCCCTTTTATAAGGACCTTGCAATTACAATGGGATGGTTCAATAAGCCAGGATAATCTTCCCAACTCAACATCCCTAACTTCATCACAACTGCAAAGTCCCTTCCACTGTAAGGTAATATATCCATGCGTTTTGGGGATTAGGAGACGGACAGCTTTGGGGTAGGGGTGGCATTATTCAGTAGGCTACCAGACATAGACAGATTTTTAAATACCAGAGCATATGTACAGAAATAAAACTTCAAGTTCTGATTATTGAACTTGATCTTCCTCATGCTTCTCAGCTTACCCTCGAAACACAACCTGATGGTAAATCTAATAAGATAAGGATGAAACCCATTGTTCCCCCACAATCCTTGATACAATCATCTATGAGTAGGACTTTTTCCCAACTTGCTACTTTAAGAAACTGAAAGGGGGCTTGGCACCTGTGGCTCAAGTGGCTAAGGCGCCAGCCACATACACCTGAGCTGGCAGGTTCAAATCCAGCCTGGGCCTGCCAAACAAAAATGACGGCTGCAACTATCAAAAAACAAAAAAACAGCCGGGTGTTGTGGCAGACACCTGTAGTCCCAGCTACTTGGGAGGCAGAGGCAAGAGAATCGCTTGAGCCCAGGAGTTGGAGGTTGTTGTGAGCTGTGATGCCACGGCACTCTACCCAGGGCAACAGCTTGAGGCTCTGCCTAAAAATAAAAAAAAAAAGAAAGAAAGAAAAAAAGAAAGAAGGAAAGAAATGAAAAGGGAACAAAAAATAAGCATGTGCATTAAAGAAAGGGAGATGATCTTTTGTTCTTTATCAATCTTTTCTCCTGTTTTATACCTCTAACCTATAATGCGCTTTGCCTCCAGTTGTCAAAAAGACCTTGGAAATTGCTGTAAAAACCAGCCGCTGAGCATGACCAAGTGAGGGAGTAAATCTGCATTTCATGGAAAGGAAAACACAAATGAAAATGTTTGAAATTTCTGCATGAAGCCAGAGGTCGAATGCGTCTGTGTGCTCAACAAAGGAATCTAGAACATTTTTCAGTTCAATTTCAAAGACAACAACAAAGATTTCAAAAGCAAGAAAATGTTGAATTCCCATCTCTTCTGAAATTTCCTCAAATTAGGCTGCTTTAATTAAAGCACCTAAATTGTGAGGGGCGCAGAGCCATACAAGCAGATGTGTTTCAGTAATGTTCGAAACTGTAAAAGCCATATTTTTCAAGTACATACTGCACCATTTGGGATGACTGATATAATTTTGTAGAGGAAGTTTAACACTTATTATTGACTGTATATTCAAATTTTTAAGAATTGAATGCAGGTGTTTTTAAATTAGAATGATCACAGTGTCACAATCAAAAGGAAGAAAACAAAATTATTTCTAGAAATGTTCTTCATCAGACTCTGCTTGGTTTGTTGCTGGAGCTCCTTATTGGAGCTGATTATTAGATTCTGAACATTCAGCCATTTGGAAAGGGAGCTAACTAAATTATTGAACAAAATGGTAAGTCTCATTAAGCAGCAGATTTTATCGTGGGCAATTTTATCAGTAACCCAATTAACATTGGAGAAGAAAAAACTACTCACTGAATGAATTTTATATTCCAGGCATTATGTCAATGGAGTGCATTTACTGTTGCTATAATCACCACAACAGACTGTGCTATAGAAATTAGTATTTCTTTTTTGTTGACAAAGGAAAGGTTCCTAGGGAGATTGCTAATGTGCTCAAGGTCACAAATATTATGGAACATTTTTCCCATAGCACATCTAACATCCCCTTTCTGTAGGCTGATTCTTACACATGTGGCTGATACTGCCCCTAGGTCAGCTAGGGTCCGTATTTCCTATAAGCACTCTGGCTCCTGTGAGTTCTCAGCCTGGTCCACTGACTACCTCCTTCTCTCTGGTGACTTCATTCAAAATTTCATTAGCTAATTAAAGGTTGTTGAAACCTCCAAATACACATCTTCAGCCAATAGTCCTTTCCGGCAATCCAGACCTGAAGCCCAGCTCACCATGTAACTTCTCCACGTGGATATACTCTCTGTGCAGTGACTTCAGAATGGCTGAAGCTAGTGCCATCATTGCCACTAAACTCACTTAACCAGTGTCCTGAAATCTGGACCCATCATCCTGATTCCTCCAGAACTTTCTCTTACCAACCCCCACGTTCCATAAATCATAGCCCTGTTGATTCTTGCTTTATGTTTCAACCTGCTGTCCTTCCCTCCCCCACTCTGACAGCCCTAACGCAGGACCCCACAGTTTCTGGCCTGGATTTCAAGAGCCTCTTAGGTGGCCTCCAAACAGGCCCATTCTAATCCATTCACAGAATGCTTATAAATGTTTTATTTTGAGAAGAAAAATTTGGGCCAAGCACAGTCACTCACACCTGCAATTTTAGAACTCTTGGAGGCTCAGACCAGAGGATTCCCTGAGCTCAGGAGTTCAAGACCAGTCTAAGCAAGAGCAAGACCCTGTCTGTACTAAATATAGAAAAACGAGCCAGGTACTGTGATGGGAGTCTATAATCCCAGCTCCTTGGGAGGCTGAGGCAAGGGGATCACCTGAACCTAAGAGTTTGGGGTTGCTGTACAACGCTGTCTCATACAAGGAAAAAAATGAAAAATTTGATTGTGAATACAGAATAACAACCAAATAATTGTTTCCCAAAGCTTTAAGGATGAATGAAAGTCAAAATACACAGAAATCCGTCTTTCAAATCGCCCTGCCTTGTTTCCTAGCCATGGTTCTCATTGCACGAATATTTATTAAGTTCCAACTATGTGCAAAATTCTCCAGATATACCAAGCTGCCTGCACATCTGCAAAACATGTTTTGTCCCCTAGCACCTCCAACTTTCTTTTATATGGTCTCAATACTTGGAACATACTTTTCTCCAGCATTTACCTAACCTCTTCTTTCTCAGTAGACAAAATTCGGGCCAACCATCCCATTTCTAGAGTGCAAGCTGTCTCCAGACATCAAATTAGCTGGCACCTTAATCTTGGACTTTCTAAGCTCCAGCACTATGAAAACTAAATTTCTGTTGCTTATAAATTGCCCAGTCTGAGATATTTTGTTATAGAAACCTGAATGACCAAGACGGACACTAAGCACAGGCTTGTTGAATAAAATACAAACAAAAATTTGAATTTAAGACTGAGTCCAGAGTTTCTGCTCTCTCCCCACTGTAATATAACAACACATTTCCCCTATGTTCCCCATAATATAGGGTAAAATCAAGAGAAAAAGAAAAATTCCAAAAATATTTTAATCCAACAGAAGCAAACCAACAATCCCTCACTAGTATCACATGCAAATGATTGTCACTTTCAGAAACACTTCCCTTGGCCTTTCCTCTATTCGTTAACAAATTTTTATAAAATGATGGTGACTCATTTGCTCTTAGAAAAATACCGACGTAGAAATGTAGGTTGTTACTGTGGCTTGGCTATCCCAGTGGGTTTATATCATTCCAAACAAGAAAATTTTCTAGTGCTGGCCTCTGATTAAATTGAAACCACATTTCCAGGGCAAAAGCTGCAGGCTGAGGAGGGCACAGCAGCCAGCTGCCTACCCTCAGCAACATGGTGCATTCAAAAATCACCAAAAGGACATTTTCACTTGTCCTCATTCTATCATTTTTAATAACATAGAGGGAAGAAAAAAGGCCAAAAGACCTGTGTTTACAATGAAAAGAAAATAATGTTGTTGTTTTATTGAATTGGTCTAAACACTGGAAAATAAGACAGCGACGTGACACTCAAAAAGGGATAAAAACAGGCTAAATACCTCTCAAGCAGAATGGCAGCCGTCGCTGCCTTCCATTAATTTAATTAATGGTTAATTGTGTGCGCAGGTGTGAGCCATGCCGGAGGAGCACCTAGCCTGTGCCCATTATGTGGCCAACCACCCACCTGGTGCCACTTACTGAAATAGTACTTAAGTGTGCATAAGCAGGCATCTACTCTCTACAGAGGTCAATTTACAATCCAGGCCTGTATGCCACAGCCTCTTTATCTGCAGGTCTGGGGGAGTGGAAGCATCTTTCTCTCTGGTTCCAAAGCTGTGAGAACAGACGTGGAGAAGATGGCGGACATGGTGCTCTCACCACCTCAGAGGTGGAGAAGAAGAAACAATGAAAGAAGAAGAGGTGAAAGAGAAAAAGGGTCTTAACAGAATGTCCACTTTCATTGTTTATCTCCACCTCTGCCATGGCCCTGGGTTATATAGGAGTCAATAAATAAATTCCCTTTCTTGTGCTTTTGTGAGTCTTTGATGATTCTCTCATGAGCAACTGTCCTAGTCTAGTTGGTCTTCTATAATGAAATACCCTAGACTGGGTAGCTTATAAACAAAAGAAGGTTATTTCTCAAAGTTCTAGAGGCTGGGAGTCCAAGATCAAGGCACCAGCAGATTCCGGGACTAGTGAAAGCCCGTTCTGTGGATGGCCGCATCTTGCTGTGTCCTCACATGGTAAGGACAGAGTTAGTGAATTTTATTGATTACATTTTTTTCTCTTCAGAAATAAAAAAATTTCCAGACACAGTCTTTCAAGGTAAAAAAAAAAAAAAAAAAAAAAAAAAAAAAAGTCGTTTTCTCATTGTTAGAGACAGAAGTCCACGTCTGCACCCATGTGTCACCTGGGCCTGCGTAGGATGAGGGCAAACCTCAGGGAGGCCTGGCTCATTTCCTTTCTCTTGACTTCTAGGACACATGGTATTAAGAATTATAAATTTGGATGTGCAAAACCTAAGTTGTGAACCCCATCCCTGGTACAGTGTAGTAAAATGACCTATAACCAATTGATTCTCATATTCATAAAATAAATAAAATTACCTACATATCTGTCACCCAACTTTTATGAGGATTAAATAAAAAAAGATGGCATGACTATCCTTTACACAAATACATGGGTATATGGATGCTATTAATCACTGGCATTCCCCAAACATAGTCTTTGAAGCTTGGATATACTTCCTATAATTTCTCGGCCTTGAAGGACTCATCTCCTTGAGTGACAAAAACTACTTCCTTCCTGCTCCTGGCTACCTTCTTATCACTTGTGCTACAGTCTAACAACATTTCCTTTCAAAAATCCTGATGTAACTTCAAATTCAGCAAGTTTAAAAGGAAAAGAAGACATTTCCCCAATTCCTTATCCCCATCTTCTGGAGCTCTGGAGTCACCTGCCATCTCTCTTCTCTATTGGAGTGAAGAATAGACTCCAGCACAAGCCAGTTTCTATTGAAGTGGTGTCCTTATCATTTTCTCTCTTATCTGTATTCCTCTGTTACTATTCCTTCATGCACCTCTCAACTGTCATCACCTGATACCTAGATTTCTATATCTAACTGACATGCCTAACTCTAGTTTCTCCCCACTGAACTATCTCCTCTCTGCCAGGATCTGAATAATTATCTTCAACCCTTCCTCCTATAAGCCTCCTGCAACATTGAATCAAAACTTCTCAATTGGATTTGTATACTTCTTTATAACCTATCCCAAACATTTAAATTTCCCTGACCAGGCACGGTGGCTGGTGCCTATAATCCCAGCACTCTGGGAGTCAGAGGCAAGTGGATTGCTTGAGCTAAGGAATTCAAGACGAGCCTCAGAGTTTGAGCTATGATGCCACAGCACTCTGTCAGTCAAGAAAGAGAGACTCTGTCTCAAATAAATAAATAAATACATAAATCTCCCCTTATGCTTTATAACTCCCAAATATGTTCCCAGTAGAGGAATATACATTTCACTAGAGCAGGAAACTTAATTACCTTCTTTGCCACTAATACCTAGAGTAGGTTTTCTCAACTTTAGCAACATTGCTATGTTGAACCATGTCATTCTTTTCTTTTTTATTTCCAGAAGACGAGGAGCTGCCCTGTACATTGCAGGGTATTTACTGACATCTGTCACCTCTCTCCATCAGATGCCAGTGGCAACCCCACAGGAGACAAATTCAGCCCAGATGATAGCAACTGCCATACAGCAGTGATTTTCCAGGCATGTGCCAGGCACACTGGTGTGCTGTGAGAGGATCTGAGGTGTGCTGTGAATGTTCTTAAAGATAGTTAATTAAATTATTTTCAAAAGAAGTTCAAAGGACTAACCTTAGCTCACATTAAGGGATTATTTAAAAAACTAAATGTCTAGGGCCCTTCCCTGAATATTCTGTTTAAGAAGCTCTAGAATTTAGTCCAGGCCTCTTTTTCTTTAGCAAATATTTCCAATGATTTGTCTGATTTGATAATTTGGGGAATGAACACTGCTCTCCAAGTCAAGCCACCAGAGTTCCTTTCCCAGGACCGCCATATTCACTGAGTGATCACAGAGGACTCCACTTCAAGTTTTCACTTTCTCTGTAACTCCTTCTTATTTCCGCGCCTAACTTTTCTTTCAAAGACAACAAAAGAGCTATTTACTGAGCAACGAATGTGTGTCAGACATGGAGCTTTGTGATCTCCTGTGCTATTACAACTCTGTAGCATGTTTTTAATTTTTCAGAAAACCACACCAGGCGTGATATCTGCAAAGCAGGTCGTGGGCACCCAGAAGTCAAAGGGCAGTCTTCAAAGTTTTTTTGAGTTCTTGCTGTTGTTGCTATTATTATCTATTTTTATGTTATTTTCTTCTCTGAAACCGAAGGAAAGGAGAGAAAGAAAGAGAGACGCCAAGTGAGAGAGAGTAAAATAAGAGACAAGACGCACACTCGTGGTTTCCCAGGTGTGGTCCACAGATCACCAGCATCAGGCATCAGCTCTCCCGGGAGGCACATCCCTGGCCCTGGCCCCACTGACTCTGGTGTAATAACTCTGCTATTACAAAAAGAAGCCCACGTGCTTCTCGGGCACCCTACGATTGCAAATCATAGACACCTAAAGTCTCTCGATGTTCCTGCCAGCCACGTCAGATTGAATTTTTAAACAGCGCATTCTGTGTGTGTCCCACTGAGAGTAAACAGACATTCCACAGGAAGTTTGACGATTCCTACCACTGCCAAGGGAGGAAACTGTCATCCCTTTTTTTCTCATTTTCACTGAAAGAAGAGTCCCTCATTAAAACCTTCCCCTGAGCTGACAGTGAGTCAGGTTCCCTTAACCCCACTGTCTTATTTCCTTTCCTGACTTTGGGAAAGAAATATGAAGAAAGAGTGAAATCTCACATAAAAATCCATTTCATCTCCAAAAAACTCCTTTCATTTAAGTAAAAGTCAACATCCCTATATTGTCTATTTATATTTGCTTCACATTGTAACTAGTTTACTAGACTTACAGTATTCAAAATTAATTATATGATTTTTCTTCCTCTTGTATTTTAGTAGGAATAATTTAATTGTTGCTACCATGACTACCAGAATCGTCTCCTATTATGATGCTCTAGTCTCACAAATAATTTCAGCTTTACTGCCTTTAAAAAAAAAAAAAAAAAAAACAGCATGAGAACAAACTGTGAATTGAAACTCTCATAAACAGATTTTGAAATGATGTATTCAAGTTGCTGTCTTAGTTTTGGGCATATGTTAAATTAATAAGGGAAATAGCTTCTTAAAAGTATCCTACTTGATCTATATTATTTTCTAAAATGAGGAAAGCGGATATTGCCACATACCTTATGTATGTGTGTTTTGGTTTGGCCTTCCTTGGTTCTGATTTTCAGTAGTAGGGATAATTTCATCTTCCAGCATTTATGCACTCTCCCCACTGATGTGTACATAAGGTGACTGATGAATTTTAGGATTTTCAGTCTATTGCCATTAAAAAGAAACTTAATCTAAGCAATTCTCATTAAATCAGACACTGGGGTGTTATGGAGATAACATTGGTCTAGGAATAAGAAGTCCCGGATCTTATGTCCAGTTTGGTCACTACTTAGGGGACTTTACACATGGATAACCCCTCTGGAACTCATCTTTCCTAAACAAGAGGAGTGCATCAGATAAGAGACCACAAATTCCAAAGTCGTTCAGAACCTAAGAAAAAGCAAATGTGAAAAGTAAAGTGATCATGTAATTCAATAGGGAATGGGAGGGACTATGAGCAACTGGGGTTTTATGCCCACTCAAATTAAGAATACTTTAAAATACTGTTATAACCAAACCTTTGAAATCCAAATTCAGCCTTCAGTCTACTTATGATTCCTGGGCTAGATATTTTCAAGTACTTTCTAGCTTTAACAATATATTATTCTAAAATAGCAAGTAATGGTAATTGAAACCATCAAAGATAATAGTAACAATAGTTAACATATATTTTAGTGCCAGGCTTTCATCTAAAGTTTTGACTTACTGTTACTCATTTTAATCCTCACAACCATCTCAATAATGTAGAATTATTGTCTTTTCCAGAGAAATAAACTGAGGCAGAAGTTTGAATAACTTGTTCTTGCCAATCCACGTGTACTTCTGTATGTAGAAGAATGACAATAACACCACACAACTGAGCAAATGCAGCTTAATGAATTTCAAAATTGATTGAATTTTAATGTTATAAACTTTAATAAAGAGAAGGAAGGAAGGATAAAAGGAATATTTGAAAACTTCAAAATATTTTATATGGCAACATCATTTACTGTTCTACTCCATTAAAGGTAATAAATAATCACAGTTATTTTGATGTCTCTATATTACTGAAACAGCACTCTGTGTTTAGAGGACTATTTATAATTAAAAGTGAGGTACAACATTTCATAAAAAATGAATTGTCTAAAATATGGGTAATTTCTAATGTTAAAAGAAAAAGGACTTAATCAGTGTCATTTGAAAGTTAATGCAGTCATAGAATCAGAATAATAAAGCCAGGGAGGCACCTGTGGCTCAATGGGTAGGACACTGGCCCCATATACCGAGGGTCGCAGGGTCAAACCTGACCCTAGCCAAACTGCAACAAAAAAATAGCCAGGCTTTGTGACAGGCACCTGTATTCCCAGCTACTCAGGAGGCTGAGGCAAGAAAATCACCTAAGGAGGTGGAGACAAGATGGCTGACTGAAGCCAGCTTTCCACAGGGGCTCCCATCCAGAAGGAGAGTTAAAGGACAGAAATTTAGCAAGTAACCTGGTGAATTACAGCTAGACCAAGAGAGAAGGTTGAAGAACGCACATCAACCCTGCTGAGGCAAGCTACAACCCCAAGGATACAAACAAAAGGCACAAACTCCATCACCAAAGCGGATGGGAGTCCCCTCCCCCATGAGAATGGCTCAGAGTACCCCACAAACAAATGAGCAAAGTTCAAAGGTCCTCCAATACCCTCCACAGGAGAGACCCTCTAAAAACTGGAACTACCTCCCCTACTAGGGTGCCACAGCATTCTCCCACAAGGAATAAAACTGTATACAACCGTATATATTCTCTACCTGCAATTCTGAGCTCCCAGCACTCCCTCCACTCTCATTCTGAGGTCGGGAGGCCTATAACCCAGGAGTCCAGATTCTTGGGTAATTTCTTGAGGGGTGTGGACAGGGCCTAGACTGCAGCTGGTCAGTGCTGATTCTGTGACTCAGGAGTGAGGAGAGGACGATCAGCAGAGAGGGAACCACACCAAATTGGCAGTGCCCCAAGGCACAGAGCAGCAGCCGTTTTTGGCAACAATAGGTAGGGCTCACTCCGGGATATTCTGTAGCCACACCCCCTGTCTCCCTGGGCAACCAGAGGAGGCCGAGCATCTTCTCAGGTAGCAACCACCACAGAACATATCTGGGACAGAAATACAGTAAACCCCATGAGTAAAGGGTTTGCCTGAGGTGGTACTGGCCTGGGTGGAGCATGGGGACTAGAAAACCCATGAGCAGAGCCTGGAAATTCCCAGGGCAGGGCTAACCCAGAGGACCGCTTTACTGAGCCTAAGACGCACCCGGCCCTCAGGGGATAGTCAGCCTATAGACAAAGGAAGGCAGCAGGCTAGAACTGACAGTTAACCGAATGCAAACCTGCAGGAGCAAAGACAAGACCTGAGGCGCAGGCTCTGGGAACTCAAAATAGCTTCTCTTCTGCAGTGGAATTTAGCAGGGACAAAAACAAATTCCCACAAAGTTGTTCTGTTCTGTCAGTAACATCAATCAGGGGCAGGGCTGAAACTGAGTGAACACCCCCCAGCCTCCATCAAGCACCTGAGGTTGTCAGGCCTCACCACCCCCTGTTGGATAGAGGCAGAGAACAGTGGCCTGTAAAAGCACATATAGATTTCCTTGTGATTCAGGCAGGTGGAAACCATTGGAGTATCTGCTCATTGAAGGCAACTGGGTCACAGCCCTGTGGGGTTATCAGTGACTGGGTGTGACAGAGGTGAAAGGTGGGGAAGGAGGCATCAAACTTCCACAACTAATCTATTTGCTAGGGGGTCCTCCTAACTTCATGGAGCACCAGTGCAAGTCATATTTGAGTTGTCAACAGACACCTGCGATCTAGTTGACAGAGACCTTTCAAACTCTCCCACCTGAGACAGATGCTGACTGAGACAATTGATTTGGACCTTTTGAACTGAGCCAATCGCCCAAGGACTGTCCAAGTGGTGCCCTGGGTGTGTGATTGTAGGAAGGTTTGATTTTCCTTTTCCAATTATTAGCTGTGGGGGGCAGGGTGACTTAATTGCTAGTATTTCTCCAAAGCTGAGACTTTAACCCAGAGTAACTATTTCACTAGGGTGAGACAAAGACCAGCTGAAAATAAGACAGAATCACATAACCCCACCACACCAAACAGGTCCCCAGTTTCTCAGGCCATAGCACTGTACGGGTCCTCGAAAAAGCTCCAGGGGAAAAGTCAAACAGTGTAAAATAATCATGGGGCAGAATCAGCGAACAAATTCTTATAACATGAATACCCAGAATACATCAACCCCACCCCACCCCCAAGGAAATATATGGCAGATGTAACTGAATATCTCATTCATAAACAGCTGTCCAAGATGTCAGAAATCAAATTCAGAATTTGGATTGCAAACAAGATTAACAGAATGGAGGAAAATTTGGAATTAGAAATTTGAGGAACAATTCAAAAGTCAGGAATTAGAAATTCAAGGAGAAATTCAAAAGTTGTCTCAAGAATTTAACGAATTAAAGATAAAACCACTAAAGATTTTGATGCACTGAAGCAAGAATTTGCAGCACTCAAAGATCGGAAAAATACAGTAGAATCCCTCAGTAACACAGTGGAACAACAAGAAGAAAGGATTTCTGACATTGAAGACAAAGCTTTTGAACATTCCCAAACTGTTAAAGAGGAAGAGAAATGGAGGGCAAAAATTGATCATTCTCTCAGAGAGCTCTGGGATAGTTCAAGGAAGGCTAATATCTGCCTCATTGAAATCCCTGAAAGTGATGAAGTGGCCTCGCAAGGTACAGAGGCCCTTCTCCATGAAATTATGAAAGAGAATTTCCAGACATGCCAAGAGATCCTGAAATTCAGATAGCAGACAGTTGCAGAATCCCAGCACATCTCGACCCCAATAAGACATCCCCCAGGTACATCATAATTAACATCACTAAAGTTAATATGAAGGAGAAAATTCTGAAAGCAGCCAGATGTAAGAAATCCATTACGTACAAAGGGAAGAATATTAGAATGACTGCAGATCTCTCTGTTGAAACTTTTCAAGCCAGAAGAAGGTGGTCATTGACTTTTAATCTCCTAAAGCAAAATAACTTTCAGCCCCAGATCCTGTATCCAGCTAAACTCATTTATAATGAGTTTATAAACTCATTTATAATGGAGAAATTAAATACTTTAATGACATTCATATGTTGAAGAAATTTGCCATAACCAAACCAGCTCTTTAGGATATTCTCAGACCTATCCTCCATAATGACCAGACCAATCCTCTACCACAAAAATAAACTAACTCAAACTTTTGATCAAACTCCAACTTCAACAGTGGCAAAAGGATTAAAAATGTCCACTGGACTTTTGAAAAACTTGATACCCAAAATTTTACCAGACTTATCAATATTCTCCATTAATGTGAACGACTTAAACTATCCTCTAAAGAGGCACAGGTTGGCTGACTGGATACAAAAACTCAGGCCAGATATAGGTTGCATACAAGAGTCACATCTTACCTTAAAAGATAAATATAGACTCAGGGTGAAAGCATGGTCATCCACATTTCAGGCAAACGGTAATCAGAAAAAAGCAGGTGTTGCAATTCTATTTATAGACACAATAGGCTTTAAACCAACAAAATAAGGAAGGATAAGAATGGTCACTTTATATTTGTTAAGGGTAATACTCAATATCATGAGATTTCAATTATTAATATCTATGCACCCAACCAGAATGTGCCTCAATTTATAAGAGAAACTCTAACAGATATGAGCAACTTGATTTCCTCCAGCTCCATAACAGTCAGAGATTTCAACACTCATTTGGCAGTGTTGGATAGATCCTCCAATAAGAAGCTGAGCAAAGAAATTTTAGATTTAAACTTAATCATCCAACATTTGGATTTAGCAGACATCTACAGAACATTTCACCCCAACAAAACTGAATACACATACTTCTCATCAGCCCACGGAACACACTCCAAAACTGATCCCATCTTAGGTCACAAGTCTAACATCAGTAAATTTAAAGGAATAGAAATTATTCCTTGCGTCTTCTCGGACCACCATGGAATAAAATTTGAACTCAGTAACAACAGGAATATGCATACTCATACAAAACATGGAAGTTAAATAACCTTATGCTGAATGATAGCTGGGTCAGAGATGAGATTAAGAAGGAAATACCAAATTTTTGGAACAAAATGGCAATGAAGACATGAATTTATCAGAACCTCTGGAATACCACAAAGGCAGTCCTAAGAGGGAAATTTATAGCACTGCAAGCCTTCCTCAAGAGAACAGAAAGAGAGGAAGTTAACAACTTAATGGGACATCTCAAGCAACTGGAAAAAGAAGAACATTCCAACCGCAAACTCAGTAGAATAAAGAAAATAACCAAAATTAGAGCAGAATTAAATGAATTTGAAAACAAAAGAATTATACAACAGATCAATAAATCAAAAAGTTGGTTTTTTGAAAAGGTCAATAAAACAGATAAACCTTTGGCTAACCTAACCAGGAAAAAAAGAGTAAAATCTCTAATTTTATCAATCAGAAACAACAAAGATGAAATAACAACAGACTCCTCAGAAATTCAAAAAATCCTTAATCAATATTAAAAGACACTATTCTCAGAAATATAAAAATCTGAAGGAAATTGACCAATACTTGGAAGCACGTCACCTTCCAAGACTTAGCCAGAATCAAGTGGATATGTTGAACAGGCCAATATCAAGTTTTGAAATAGCATCAACCATACAAAATCTCCCTAAAAAAGAAAAGCCCAGAACCATATGCCTTCACATCAGAATTATACCAAACCTTTAAAGAGAAACTAGTACCTATATTACTCAACCTGTTCCAAAATGTATAAAAAGAAGGAAAACTACCCAACACGTTCTATGAAGCAAGCATCACCATCATCCCCAAACCAGGAAAAGACCCAACAAGAAAAGAAAATTATAGACCAATATCACTAATGAATATAGATGCAAAAATATTCAACAAGATCCTAACAAACAGAATCCAGCAACACATCAAACAAATTATACATCATGACCAA